>BJBW01002528.1:0-24274 GCA_004320125.1 Scolopax mira
CTGAAATGCTGGGGCCTTGATAAATTTAGAAGAGTCTGCCCTTGGCAGATAGAGAAGTAACATGTCATCCTAGTGATCTTTGCATTCTAGGAAAGCCTAAATCAACATTGCTTGTTTTGTGTGTTGCCCTTTAGCAACAGTCTCGCGGTTTCCAGTCTGAAGTATTGCATGGACCCCACCCCCCCCCAAAAAAAAAAGTTTTGGGTAAAGAAATCCTTTGATACTTAGTAGCTGCAGAATGTGAATTGCAGTGGTTGTCAACTGTGTCAGGTCTGTGTTCCCTGCTCCTGAGCCAAGAAGAATTGACTTTTTACTTAAGCATGGTTTTGATGTTTTTCTTTTTTGTTAATTAATTTTATGCTTGTAGCTTTTTGATCTTTTGGTGCTGACATTGTTAGCTCCCAATGACTCAAGAGAGGAAAAAAGGATTGCTGCAAGTGGGATTGATAGCAAAAGCGGAGCAAAGCACTGATTAACCGAACTTCATGAAAATGTTCGTGGTCTTAATGATGAGTGGATGGTACTTAACATCAAAAAGAAGATAAATGGTAGATGTATTGTTGCCCTTTACTCTTTCCTTAGCCTGAAATTAGTTTATTTCCTCCTACTGGGGCAGTCACAGAACCTCAGCACTTAAATGGTGGCGTGTCCATGCCCACTGTGACAAAGAGCTGGACCTTAAGACTGGCCTCCACTGGACCCCAGTGCACCTGCAGCTCCTGTAGTGTGAGGTTTGGCTCACAAGAGATTTTTGAGTAGTGGAACAGCCTTAGGTTTCCTTTAGCCTTTAGTTCCACCACAGGTCGTTCTGTGTGTAAACGGCATTTTTGTAGCTTGGTTTCATGGTTGTGTTGTGTTTGCACAAGCGTGCTGCTGTTACACAGAAGGGTGAGGATGACTACAAATCAAAGAGATAAGGTGATGGGGAAGCTTGTTTTCTCTGTTCTGCTTTGAGTAATCATTTTTATATTTCATTATCTTTCTTTCCTCATTGGCTTTTTACAAAAGAAATTTATTATCAGTTCCCCAAAGTTCATGTTTTGGCACCCAACAGTGGCGTCATTTTTGGAAAGCGCTGAAACTGAGCAACTGGCACGGCTTCTTTGCTTGTTCTGCAAACCTAGCAACCAAAGGCCTCCTCCCATTAACTGGAGTTGTCTTTCAAGATGAGAGCATCCCCTGTGAGCAATGCAGTTTCCATAGAAATACCAGCAACTGTGTAACTCCAAAGGGCAATTTCCCCTCTTACGTTGCTCATCCTTGCTGCTCCAGTATAGCCAAAAGGGTGCAAGAGTGACTCATCTCTAAATATACTTCATATTTGTGGTATAGGCAGGACTTCAGATAAGATGGTGAACTGTGATGGAGTTCATTGTAATTGTATCTCTTGCAACAGCCAAGGCCTTGGTTTCATTTTTAACCATAGTGGAACATAGCTTGTTTTAGAGTACTGGATCTCCTTTTAGATTTTTACCTGAATGGGAATGTCCTAGAAAAGTTAATTTTACACTAGTTGGAAAGAAGTAATTGGAAAAGGCGTTACATGTCGATTTAATAGGGAAAAGGTTTGTTTTCTACTTTATTTAGGTAGTTTTTGTGCTATTTAAACTGATTAAAAAAATAAATTAGTAGTTCAGTTGACAGTGTCTTGATTCCTCTCTCCATGGTCTCTGCTTTTAAGCACATGGAACCCTCTTGATTCTCGTGGCATTGCAGGTGGCTATTAAAGTAGGGTGGGTTTTGTGTGTGTGTGTGTGTGTTTGGTTTGGAGTTGGGTTTTTTTGTTTGTTTTTTTCCCAGTGAAATTGTTGTCTTATCCAAAAGGCTTGTCTCTGGTGTTGATGCTGAAGAATTTATTACCTGTGAAAGCTGCAAAGAAAGATCACAAGAAGTTTCTTAGCTTTGACCTGTAGTCATTGACACTGATTGATTGGCATTGCCAAAAAATGAATAATTTTAATACTTTCTAGAACTTAGTTTTCTATGCAAAACTCTGTGAAATGGACAGCAGTGAACATCTTACTTCAGATGA
Organism: Scolopax mira; assembly: GCA_004320125.1. Taxonomy (NCBI): domain Eukaryota; kingdom Metazoa; phylum Chordata; class Aves; order Charadriiformes; family Scolopacidae; genus Scolopax; species Scolopax mira. Next base: position 2,033 of record BJBW01002528.1, read on the forward strand.
ATCTTGATGAAATACTGAAGGTTTTTCAGGCTATTGCTTTGATGGGTAACATTCTGTGTGATTGACATATTTCCTTTTTTTTTTTTTCCCCCCTTTGTTTTAGCTGAACTGGAGTTTGTGCAAATCATCATTATAATTGTGGTTATAACTGTTATGGTGGTAGTGATCATCTGCTTGTTGAACCATTACAAACTCTCGACACGCTCCTTTATCAACCGGCAGAGCCAAAGCAGAAGACAGGAGGAAACTTTGCAGACGGTGAGTATGAGCCCCTTGCACCAAATTCTTTCTCCTTGTGCTGTTTGGGTCTGCAGCAAAGCCTCTGGTACAGGCAACCGTTGGAAAAAACTTATGATGTCACTTCTAATACTCCCTGTAGTTAGATCTTTTGCTGAGGTTGTATTTGTCAGTAGAAAAAAATGCAGAACATAAATTTAAGATATACTGTCCTCTATTATTTTTGTTTTATGCTACGTTTTATGTGTTTTCACATATGTATGCTATGTTTTAATTTTGTGTTTGGAGGTTTAGATGTGACATCCTCTTTGCTGCTGCTGTAGTGTGGAGCGGGGATGAATGGGGATCACCTGGGGTATCAAGATTTGAAATGCATGTTGTGATTTTTCCATATACTTGTTAACATCCTGGAGTTTTATCACTATTACTAATTTATGAAGGTGCAGTAACTGTTTGCTGGATCCAAAACACTGGCCCAGGAAAATGTAATGTTTATTTCACCCAATCAGCAAGAAAATACTATGAAAATGATCTGTCCATGGACTTAGAGTGTATTGTGTGCTTGGAGTGCACAGTAACAATGTGGTGTTACAGTAGAGCCAAAGGCTCTCTGAGTCTCAGTTGAGACTTGTTAAGGCTGTCTTCAGTCAACCCAACAGTAAACGGGCACATAACTTGCCTTGTGAACCAGGAGTTTGCTGGGTGGGATGCACTGCTTCATTGTGAGGGTTAACCACAGGGTGTTCCTGACCTTGGGACATCCCCCTGAGCCACATCAGTATCCTCTGGTGTTGCAGGGAGGTCCTTTTTTTGATGTCCTTGAGAGTGGTGCCCTTAGTCTCTTTGCTGACTTCGATGGCCAAGGGGCCGTTTGCAAGGGTAGCCTTTTGATACATGGAATTCCTGGCAACAGCATTGCATTCACAGCTTAATTTCATTTCACAGTCAAAAAAAATTGTCTGATTGTAACTGGAAGGTGCAGTCCTATAATGGCTTACACACCTTTCCTTCCATCCTGGTCCTTTGTTACCTCCTTCTTTGTGTTCCTTAGGGAGCTGCCAATGTCGTGGTGAGAGGCCTCAGGGGGCTTATCTGGCTGAATACTAATTGCTTTTCTTTTTCCCCCAAGTTAGATTTCAGACAGTTGAGGGGAGGGGGAGGAGGCAGGGATGCCACAGCCAGGGCTGGACACGAAGGGCTGCTGCAGAGCTGCTCCCCTGGCAATCCCTGGCTCTCTCCTGAAAGGCAGCTGAGAAATGTGACAAATGCCTTGGGCTCCCCAAAGCTCTCGTTTAGCGCTTCACCTTCACCTTGTTGCTGGGGTGAACAGCTCTTACCTCACAGCCTGCGCAGGAAGTAAAGGAGCCGTCTCCTCAAGAGGAGGTTGCCTCTTTCCCTGGCACTTTTACTAGTGCGGGAATATTTATGTCTAATTTGGTGACAGATGAAACTGGAACTTGTCAAATCTTAACCTTATGGACTTCAGGGCTGAAAAAATTGGCTAGATTAATTTGAATATTGCTTTGAAATGGATGCTGTAATTCAAGAACCACACTTCTATCCACAAAATGTTAGCTATAATTGCTCCAAGTACCTAAAATGAAATAATTTGAGATAAAGGAAATGCACTTTCATCTTCACAAATCTTTTAAAACTGCAGTAAGCTGTCAAATGCGTGAAGTAACCCATTATTTCCTTTGTATGGTTCGTTAGTATTGTCTGTTATCGGAATGAGTTTTTTTCTCTTGGATGTGAGGGAGGAAGCAGCATCTTCTTGTGAAGAAGAACATGCGATTTGGCTGTAGGGACTTGGGAGTTGCTTTAGTATCCAGAACTGCTCTTAAATGATTTTTAAAACAATGACTCAGTTTCGGTTTGATAGCACCCTTGCAAGTAATGACATAGCCAAGTGAGCTTTTCATGGAAATTGATTGGTTGGCAAGAACCAGTTAGTAATTCTTCTGAAAGCTCTCTGGTGTAGGTTTGTCATCACTATATTACTCATCTGGATTTCTGATAAGGTGAAGCTGTTCTTTAGAGAAGGTCAGTCTTGTGGAAAATGGGACTTTTGGAGGTCTCTGAGGTCAGATGGCGAATATGTTTGAATTTCTGAATTTATCTCAGGTGTTAGAAGGAAGTTCTGATAGAACTTTTGCAGCGCAAACCTTAAAAGCAGCGTGTGGTGCATGAGGGGTGGGAGATGAAAGCATTTGCTCTGTGATGTGAATCTGGAAAGGACTGGTCCGTTCTCATTGTCCACAGCAGAGTGAGTTGCACAAGGTCAATAGTGTGAGCAGTAAGATGCAGGTTAGATTGTACTTGTAAAATTTATTTTTTTTTAACCAGACAGGCCTTGTTCTAGTGCAAATGTTATCTCTTCCAAAGGAATGGGGTTTTGGTGTGTTTTTTTTTAATGGTGTATAGACTCTGAAAACAGACTTAAATGTTTATTAACTGCTAATGTCTGGGAAAAAAATCATTCTGACTCAGGCATTCTGTGGGTGGAGAAATAATGAATGGTAATAGAGGAAATTCAGCAGTATTTCTTAAAAGAAAATGGTAAAGCAAATTAATTGACTGATGGCTAGTTCTGTAATGAGCAATGAAATGAAGCTCCCTCATGTAACTGAGGTAGCAGAGGTGTATCAAGATGCAGAATCATGCCTGTCCTATTCAGATGGCCATTATTATGTCCTTTGGTTACCTTCAATTTTCTTTTTCTTCAAGCCTGTCCTATTTCTAGATAATCGTGCCTTCCAACAGCTGAGCTGTGGCTGAATTGCACAGATTTCTGGCCCTGGGAAGACCAACTATTGCACAGATGATCTCTCTGTTATTCTGGTTTCTCTAGAAGGCATAATAGAAATGAACAGATAACCTATCTATGCCTTTATTGCCAGCCTCATACCTGTAAAATGCATGAGGTCAGGCCTCCAAAACAATGAAATAAAAAGTACTTGCTGGTTTCTTCTTTATCTGGCTAAACTTCCTTCCGTGTTAAGGAAAAATAGGCCTAGAAGTTGAAATTTTCATTGTCTTCCAAGTCCAGAAATTAGAGTATTAAAAAGAAGATGAGAATACCACTGCAGTCACACATGTTAGTAACATTTGAAGGCCTGATCTCAGGAAAAAAAAAAAAGGTGCTATTTGACAGGTACATGTGGAAAAGTAGTGGTTATTTTTCTGTTTTGTAAATATGCCTTGCTGTGTGACCATCTTTATCTTTTTCCTTTTCTTATTTCCTTTTTTTTTTCCTTTTCATCCCCTCTAGAGTCACATCTCCCAGTCTTTCCCCTGTTCTTTGTTTTATTACCTTGGTTAGTGTGCTGAGGCCTTAGACAGATAGCAGCAGGGGCAGGACGACCTTTGAGTGCTGCTGAGGATGCTGCTGCCTGCCCTGCCATCTCCTCGTGTGGACATTAAAATGTCCAAAGCTTGTTGTAACATCATCAGACACATGAGTTTGGGGGTCAGAACTGTTCTGAGAGGTGGAATGATGCTGAGTGACAACCTGAAGTGTTGGTATGAGCATCAACCTGAAGTCAGCGTGCACAGGACTGAACACCGTCAGTGTGGTGATGGATAAGATCCTAAATGTTTCTCCCCGCTGGCTGGTCCATCAGTGGTGTTTGGCTGCCAAGGTTTGCAGAGCCTCTGAGAAGGCTGTGAAGGCTGTAGGGTGTGGAGTGCACCAGGAGCATGCCCAGAGCTGCTTCACTAGGACAGCACCACCTCTCCGGTGGGAGGGAATGCTGCTGCCAGCAGCACTGGGGGGTTTTGGGGCAGCCTTGGAAATGCACGGGGTATGTGCATTGTCTGTCCCAGGGGAGGTGTGCGTTGGGAGGACTGGTGGTGTACTGGGAGGGCAGTGTAGCTGGTAACCAAGACTGTCCTGCTGGAATGTAGGTAGCTGTGGCTGAGTGGCTGCTGTGGCACTCTGCTCTTTGCTGCAATAAAACCAAGACAAATCTTGCTTTCTGATGATTAACTCTGAGTGTCATCACCGGTGATTTCCAGGGGGATGTTGAGGGAAAAGAGATTAACTGAGTGACTTACAGGGAGGTATTTAATGAGCTTTTGATGTTCCTAAATTGATTCCTTCTCCCCATCCTGGTGGTTTCCGTGTTTGTGTCTTTTTCTCCTGTAAAGTGGCTGTTGAAGGAGTACTGGAACACTGACTACCCCAGGACCACTCCTGGCAGCAAAATCCCTGCATCCATCACAGAAGATGCTCGCCCTGACCAGCCCCTGCCTCCCAGCACTGAGGGCAGCATCACTGCTGGGGCCAGTCAGCTTGCATTAGGACCTGCCTTGATAATGCCCATTTCAAATGCCAAGCTCCAGGTTTTAAAAATACTACCCTGCTTCTTGGAACATCTATTTCAGAAGAAAAGGGGAACATCAGGAGGGTGACAGAAAATACTCAATAATATTGACGACTCCAGGGGTTTGTTGGTAATTTCAAATGTTAACCTTGCCTCTTGGCCTTTTAAATTGTTCCCTACTGGTGCTAGTGTTATTCCTTCTGTTCCCTGCTGACATCCCTGGCCCACTCATTCTCATTTTCTGACATGTGCAAAAGAAAGAAAATCCCACTGGGAACAAGAGCCCAGTCTATAGCTGGGAGAGAAGGAGAGTGTTGTAGAGCACCCTGCTTTGCCAAACCTTTTCCTTTGCACCAGGCAGCAGCCGCAGGAGCTGGATGAACACTGTTACCCTGCTGTCTGCGAGAGGGACATGGGCTTTGCCTCTCCTCAGGGTGTGCTGTCAGGAGGGACAGTGTGTGCTGGCTGCTCCTCTTTGAAGTCTACCACAAGGAAGTCAGAGCATCTTTAATAGGGGCAGGATCATCTAGGAAATCTGCAGGTAGGACTAGAAGCAAGGAACACCAGCTTTGGGTGGCTCCTGACTCAGTGTGTCACCTTGGGCAACTTGCTTCATCTCCAAATAAAGGAGGAAGGATAATAGTACTTATTTCCTTCACTTGGACAAAACGAAGATTGCTCAAAGTGTTAAAGTGTTGTGAAGTTGAGGAAACAAAAGTTTTAAGGTATTAAGTAAAAAAAATAATCCCTGTGAGCACAGGGAGGTGGACTGCAAGTGAGAGGTTTGGTGATCTCCATAATTATATCTCTAGTACTTCTCCTTGGTACCTTCATAGCGCCGCCAGATGCTGTGACCTTTCCTGCCCTTGGGAAGCACCGCTTGTGAAGGGGAGAGCAGTCCTGCTGGAACGTCTGTCACTCTGCTGGGGACAGTGGAATAGTTTTGCTTTGCGTGTGTTTGGCAGAGAAAATGTTGCAGTCCTAAGAGCTGCGGTGATCTCTGTGGCCCAGAAAAAGGCAGGGAGGAACGAGCCCCTGTACCTTCCTGGAGCACTTTGAGCAAGGCGCTGTTTTAATGTGGTGTAATGTCTCACTGCCACCTAGGGCCAAAATCGGAAACTACACTGCTTTCTGCATTTGCAAAAGAGGTGTGTATATTTGTGTGTGTGTGTGTCTGTGTATATGTATAGATATAAAAAAAAATAAAATAAAAATTTGAATTCAAACAAGGGACCTCCTTAATACTTGTAATGCATTTCAGAAAGTGAAAAAATGACTTTTTCTCTCAGGGAATATAATTTCAGGCCAAGTTGTAATTCTCAGAAACTGAAAACTGGATAAAATCTCCCTATGAGTCAGTAAAAAAGCAGTTTGGATTATATGGGATTGTTGTGATGTAACCCCAGCCAGCAACTAAACACCATGCAGCTGCTTGCTCACCCCTCCCCTGGTGGGATGGGGGAGAGATGGAAAAGAGTAAAAGTGTGGAAAAACTCATGGGTTGAGATAAAGACAGTTTAAGTAAAGCGAAAGCCACGCAAGCAAAGCAGAATAAGGAATTCATTCACTACTTCCCGTGGGCAGGCAGGTGTTCAGCCATCCCCGGGAAAGCAGGGCTCCCCCACCTGTAACGGTTACTTGAGAAGACAAATGTCATTGTTATGAACATCCTCCCCCTTCCTCCCCCTTCCCCACGCGTTACCCGCTGAGCCAAGGGGGTTGGATGACACTGTGCTCTGGGAAGCAGTAAATTGTGTTTTCTGGAGTTTAGCCTTGATTGCTCATACCTGAGAAGTGCTTGTAGGAATCCCTGGGCACTTGGTGTGAGGGGATGTCCATCAGGACTGCCAGTGCTGGGTTTGCTGGCTGGTTTGCTCTTGGGCCAAGCTGTATCAGTTGTCCCCAGTACCCTCTCGCTTGTGAAACAAGAAATCACCGAGCAAAAACAAGTCCAAAGTATTTTATTTTTTATTATTATGCCAATCTACCTGGCTGTTTTGAATAATAAAGGGAGAAATTATGAGGGAATATAAATGCAAATACTGTCACTTCTTACCTGATTTTTACTGGTCTGGGCACAGGGAAACATTTTATCTGTCCAATGAAGCTGTAGAGAAGGAGAGAGCAAGAAATAACACTTTCCCTCAGTGCTTGTCACCCCTGATTTTTTGTGGCAGTCCCAGAATGTTATGTCTTTACAGCTACAACTTGGTGGAGGGGGGAAGTCGTAGGGATATTTTCTTTCTGCAGCAGTGAGGTTTGTCCCTTCTTATCCTCTCAACTCCTTGCCCCAGAGCAGTGGGGTAGGTGGGCACCAATCTTTGGGTTATGTTGCATTTACCCAGTGCAGGGGAGGGAGAAATTCTTTGATCTCAAGCCTTGAGAAAGGTAAACAGTAAGTTTCTCATGGTGGGTGCAGCTATTTCAGCCATTCTGCCTTCCTGAAAAGACCAAAAATTGGGAGGATGGGGCAGGTGTCTTTTGTTCCAGACAGATGCCACCTTCTGTAGAGGAGGCAGGGTTTATCTATAGAAGGTAAAATGCAGGAAACCCCTCTAGCGTTTCAGGATGAGATTCAGCAAAGCACTTTAGTGTGTGAAATTCTTATTAATTTCTTAACTTTTTCTCTTAGCCGTGGGATGTTAGTGGAAGGGCACGTCTAAATAGGTGTTGCAGACACACCTGTCAGTTCCCAGGCCAGCCCTAAAGCGGGAGCTGCACAACTCAGTAACGAGCTACTGCTTCTTGCTAAAGGGCACCTGATGAAATATGCTGTATGAAAGGATAAGGTCTGTCCAGTGTGTTGTATTAAGGATTTCCCTGTTCTGTTGTATCCCTCAAATACTTTTAAACCTCACATATTCATTAAACACTGGCACGTTCTCTCTCTCTCCTCTCTTCTCCTTTTTCTTCCCACATCCCCATACTGCTCTCCTCTTAAAGTTTAGGCAGTTCCTCTACAGGTTTGTATTCATCATTTCAGGTCACTGCACAATGAGTTTGTGTCCTAGAAGGATTCAAAGATTCCTTTATAACTGAGCACAGGAAACCCAGTTGTCTGTTATCTCTTTTCCTTTCTCCTGGTGTCTCACTGTCCATTTTAAGACTTGTCCATGCCCTGAGTATAGTACCTTTCCTGCGTTGAGACAGTCTGGACTTGTTCTAGTGGTGATGAGAGAATCCTGTGCTGTGGCACTGGACTGACCACCTCTGTGTGGTGAGGTTGGTCTGCACGTGGTGTCTGTGCCTGGTATTTCCCAGGCGTGGGCACGCTGAGCACATGCTGCCCAGCCATCTGCTTGGGGAGTTCCTCTGGCTCCTGGGGTAGAGATCTTGCTGGGGGTTGGCTGCTGCCAAATGACTTATTCAGCCTGCTGCTCTCTCCAGAGGAAACCTTAGCAAGGGAGGAGCTGCAGGTGGGCTGTAGGTCACACTGTCACAGAAGCCGTGTTGTTACACATCCTAGCATCCAAAACATCTCGCAGCCTTGGAATTCAGCTACGTCCCAAGCTGTCTCACCTCCTTGAGGAGTTAGTCCAGAGCTGGGAGAGCCTTGGGCTCCTTTGCTCATGTTGTCTTGGTCTGACCGTCCCAGCACCCCGGTTGCACTCCCTGCAGCAGCTGCAGCACTTCTGGGCAGGGTTTTTTACTGTCTGGGGTCCAGGCATCCACAGCAGAAGCAATGGTCAACTCCAGTCTTTGAGCGAGTTGTTTCTGTTGGACATTGCTGGTCCCAACTCTGCGTGCCTGGGCTCAGCACCCAGGTCCCTGCTCCGACTCGGCGCGAGGAGTTTTTCTCCACGTACTGCACCATCTCCCTCAGCTCTTCCGAGGGGAGATGGGCCCTACACTGGGAGTTGTCGTGTCCACTTTCCACACTGGAAACTCTCTTTCATAAGGGAGTTTAAGTAGCATGAGCGGTGGGGCTGGACTGAATTCCTTTCTGGGTTGGGTCATTGGTTTTGCCTTTTTTCCTCTCTTCTGAGCCTGAACATGTTAAAGGAGAGGCTGAAACAGCTGCACTAAGCATAAAGCTGCCCATTACTGTATTTTTCAAACCATTGCTCAGGAATCTATTGTTGGTCTGCGTTCGTGGCCAGTAACCTGAGCACTTTAGCTTTGACTAGTGTGTTTTACTGTACAATTGCAACAGGTTTGGAGCCTGCTGGGTCAGCTGCTAATAACTAACTGTCTTTAATTGTGCAAATATACCCTCAGATATTTCAAAATGAGGGCATCTAGATGATGGAGTGGTAGAAAGGAAAGTGGGTGCAAAGATGTCCACATGGGTATATATACAGTTACTATGTCGTCTATTGAGAAGACCTTATATAGGCACTGAAATACATGAATCTACGCAAGAGTTGCCTTTTGTATCTGGCCTTTGCAAAGGGAAGTTATAAATAATTGCAATTGTCAGCCTCCCTCTATCTCTCCTCTCTAAAGCTGCAGAAGAGAAGTGATTGACCAGCTTTGTTATTCAAAGCATTTCCCTTAACAGCTGAATCCTGTGGGAGATTCCTCTTTGAGCAGCTTTTTCCTGCGGTGGACTCTCCTGACAAGATCACAGACTGCTTTTGGTCTCTGAGTGTCATGATGAACATCTAGTTAAGTCTATTTTTACATCTGAAATATGTTGAAAGATGCAGAGAAGCAGCAGTACAGTAAGATTTGAAGGTAGTCTATACAGGGGAATGCTTTTGGGGTCAGTATGCATTTTCCTTCCTATTTCTGAAATTTCTTATATCTATAAAATCATAAAACTTGAATTAGCACCAAGAAAATAGTTGTGACTATAAATTGTTTTGATTTTCTCTTTTTGCACCAAGATTGAAATTCTGTGCTTTGTAGCTGCTCTGGTGTGTCCTCTTGAGCCTCAAAATTTTCCAATTAAATAAATCCATTGCAGTAGTTACTGCTACTCTGGATGACTAATCAAGAAGAAAAGTAATGATACAGACGTGTTGTTCTTCACCCTTTTATTCTGCCCTGACTGCTAGTATGGTATCACAGCAGCCTTTCAAGGCATGAGAGAAAAATTACTTTGGCCTGAGAAGTTGGTTGGGGAAGTGGTTGAAGAGGAGAACTGGTGGCTGAAAGCTCAGCTGCTTGATTACCATTTATGGTGGGAATCGGGCAACCGATGGTTTTGACCAGATTATACCTGGGTTTGGAGTGACTGTCACTGAGATTATAGATGCCAGGTTTCACGGTGAACTGTTCTGGCTGTGGTGTGTAATCGGGATCCTGGCTGGCAAGTCAGCCTTGTCCAACCCCCCAACTGTGCTGATGTGGCCTTGTCACGGGTTGGGAGGTGAAGGGCACCTGCTCAGCAGTGGGTGCTGAAGTGTCCCCAGTTGTCTCTGCGCATTGCCATGTGCTCATAACTGCAACTGGTTTGCTGTGTCCTCACGGCTGGTGAGACTGGGAGCTGGGGGTGGTGTCTCAGCACTTGCACAATGGACCAAACTTGACTTACTTGAGTGCAGAGCTGCTGTTTGCTCTGGTTGTGGAAGGTGAGGGGTGGGATGTTGAGTGTTTCTCTCCTTTCTCTAGGTGGAGACAGGCAGTCCTTAAAAGCTGACTGGTCCTAAAAGTTGTGGTATTTGAGGTAGGATGGTGATGTGATCTATTAATTTCTCTCTTTTGTTGTGTTTTTTTTACATTCCAGGAAGGGTGCTTGTGGCCTTCAGAAAGCTCGGTTTCACGCCAGGGTGCTTCAGAGGTACAGAGAGATTTATTATTATCTTCACCAATGTGCTTTCCTCTTTTTTGTTACGTATATTTGGCTCCTCTCGAAAACATGCATGTATTTAGTAAATAAAGCTTTTCCAGTATAGACCAAGAGAGCCAGGTTCATCTGGACATCCGAGCTTGCCTTAACTCCCATTCCATAAATGCTTAAAACTTTTTCATTAAAAGAATGAAATTCTATCTACCTGACACCTCATCTCTGTCCACAGCTCCCCATATTGCAGTAGGCATTCATAGGTAAGCGGTGGAGGTGGCTCAATAATTTGGGTATTCAGTGGAATCTACAAGACTCCAAGCTCTTTTCCAAGTGTTCTTCCTGGCTTTCCAACACATGTTCTATCACTACTGTCTTTCTGTCTCCAGTTAGCACAGTTACCTGCTCTGAGTGAGGATTTGTGGGTGTGTTGCTCCAAGTGGCCCAGCTCACCTGTGTCAAACAGTGAATCTTCCTGATGGCTGACCTTGCTTTGATGAGGGGCGAGGGCTAAAGACCCTGTGTGGACCCCAAAATTAGAAGAGCAGTTTGATAGATCTAGACCTAAGCTGGTGTGTCTCTCTAGACCTGGGATAGACCAAGTGAGGAGCAGTAACTTCTCACAGAGTGTCTTGAAACCCTTTCTATTGTAAAGCCTGACCTTCTCCAGGGCTTGATATGCTGGGGACATTTTTTCTGCTTGCAGAAGCCTTGCAGGTCCTTCCCAGAGGCTCAGTTCTGGCTGAGAACTGAGGGGGAGGAGGACACCTGATACACGCTGGTAGTGAAGGCGTGAGATATGTCAGCCCTTTGCAGAATGTACTAAAATGACCATCTGAATTCTTTCGTGATGGCAGGGTATTACAGTAACTCGGAGTAGGAGGGGGATGCTCAGTCTGCAGCCAAAATTCAGTATTGGGACATTTTTGTAGAACTAATTAATTGTCAAGTCTAGAGAGAAGGTGTTTCCTATGTACAGAAACAGAATTGCTTTCTCTCAGCTCTGCACGTTTCAACGTCAGAAGGAGCTGTGTTAGGTCTTGGTCTTCCTTTGTGAAGTTGTTCTCAAGTGTCTTGTCTTGGATCCTTCCTGCAACTCCTACCTCTTCTTTCCACGTGCGTGTGTGTGGGAGCATGTGTGCTCAGTATCTACTGGGTTTAATCTTTTAAGATTAAGCAAAGAGAAGTATTTGCTGTTTTATTGGTCCTTCATAAGTATGTGTTTTGTGCAGACGTGGAGTCACATGTCTCTCTTCCCATTTCAGATCATGTATGCTCCAAGGTCCAGGGACAGGTTTACCGCCCCGTCTTTTATGCAGCGGGACCGTTTCAGTCGCTTCCAGCCCACTTACCCGTACATGCAGCATGAGATCGACCTTCCTCCCACCATCTCCCTCTCCGATGGGGAAGAGCCACCGCCGTACCAAGGCCCCTGCACCCTGCAGCTCCGGGACCCAGAACAGCAGATGGAGCTCAACCGGGAATCTGTCCGGGCACCACCCAACCGAACCATTTTTGATAGCGACTTGATAGACATCTCGATGTACAATGGGGGCCCCTGCCCACCAAGCAGCAATTCGGGCATCAGTGCAACCAACTACAGCAGTAATGGAAGGATGGAAGGACCACCCCCAACGTACAGCGAGGTCATGGGGCATTACCCAGGCTCCTCTTTTTTCCATCACCAGCACAGCAACGCACCTCCTTCCTCGCAGAGGGGGAGCAGACTTCAGTTTCAGCAGAACAATTCAGAGAGCACAATAGTCCCCAGCAAAGGCCAAGACCGGAAACCAGGAAACCTGGTCTAAGTCACTCGCCCAGGTGCATTTGAACTGAAGAGGAGGTTGCAGCAGAGCGGTGGAGGAAGACCCCCATGCTCCGGTGCACAATGTTGTTAACGTTTCACGTGGTACAACTCAGTAAAACCAAACGTGCAAACCAGTCCTTTGTTTCTGATTCCTTTCAGGGGAATTGCATGCAAAGCAGATGGAAAGAAATACAAACTTCCATTCAGTTTGTCTACGAGCAGTGTTTCAGGGGAGAGGGGGGGGATATATTATTTTTTTTTTTAATAAACTATTTCAATTATTTAATTGTAAAAGTTAACTTAGCACAGAAATGAGGCTTGTACAGCCTGTTTTATACTCACTGAATGGCAGAAGGAAGAAGGTGGTTTTGCTAGATAAATGGGGGAAGAATTGGCCAGTTTGCTTTTTTTTTTCTCCCAGGGTGTGGATTTTTTTTTTTTTTCCATATGAAACAAAATTCCTGTTTTGTGTGCCAAGGTATAAAGTTGAGAACTTAGATGAATGCAAGGAATTAATTTGTGTTGTGATAAATGTGTTTTAAAAAGTTGCACTATCTTAATGTTTAAAAAAAAATATATATGAGGGAACTGTTTTATGTGAAGTTCTTCTATATGTTGTCTTTTCACCTGTGGAATAATGATAGAGCCCCAGAAGTAATCTGGAGGAGTTTGCCTCCCTCCCCCTGGGTTTGCTAGAGAAAGGGGACAGGACTTAGCCTAACATCTCTCGACTTTTATAAATCAAGAAATACAGGGACACTCGTCTTTGCAATAATTTGCATTCAAATAACAGTGCATCAATGAAATGTCTTGGAGACTTTTGGATGGAAGACGGCAAATATGAAATCCCAGCATTTTCCACCACTTAGGGTTTAGCTGTTTTGCAGTGTAGACTATTTGTTTTGTAAAGAGCAAAACGAAACCCCAGATGTGTTAATTTTTGTTGATTCTTATTAAGTGCTGCCATTCTTTTCCTTTTCATAATGCAGTAACGCCAGTACTGACAGTTTTAGAGATTTTTGTCCTCAGTGTAGCCTGAAATGTATTTAGCTACATATCATGACATTATGCAATAAATTGTTTAAAAATGCAAGGTGGGTTTTTTTCCCCTGCAATGCTGTTAAAGTAGGTGAGACTCTTGTGCTTTTCGCTCTCCATTTCATCCGTTAGATACTGAAGTTCAGTCCTGGAGATCCATCCTGTTGAAGGGAAGGGGCTTCGTAGCTCTAACCCCCCATGCAGTTTCCGCAGCAGTACCGAGAGCGCTCGTGACAGTGGTGCTGGCTTCTGTGCCATCCCTGGCAGTGACGTGGGGAGCACCAGTTATTCTCGCTGTGAACCATTTTTGCTCTGGGCCCTGTTGTGGAAACCCTCTTCCCTGCCTGTCGTCCGGCTGACGCCAGCAGGAGCCGTGCTCATGGGTAAAGATGACTCGCGTGTTAATTGAGTGTCTGTAAGCCCTGGTGGGGCCTACGCTGGTCTTAAGAGTAGTTGGAAAATGTTAACCTGCCTGTAAGGTGGCACGGGGGTGTTTCTTCCCTGGCTGTTTCTGTGTAGAGGCGCAGCGCTGGAAGGCAGTTGGCAAATGGTGATAGTGGCATCACAAGCACATGAAAAAGCACAACTTGCACTTAAAATGCATTTCTGAAATGGACTTCAAGTAAGAACCTTTAGAGTCTTAGCTCGAATAGTTTCTAATATATGTGTATGTCATAGACCTTTTTCACTTTAAGATCTTTCACTTTCTATTTTCTTAAGCCTTGGGCTTGGTTGGGGAGAGCAGCAGCCGCCGGGTGCCCTGAGGGTGCTGTGGAGGGTTCGATGCCTGAGCGCCTGGTCCCGTGGCTGGAGGCTGGATTTCTGTAGGACTGCTGTGCACCAGGGGCTCTGATAACTGAAGTGCATCTTTGATCTATGCAGAGTTTTAATGCCAAAACAGTATGCGTGTCTGTGTGTGTGTTTTATGGGCCTCAGTGTTGGTTATTTTCTTCATGAGGCAGTTTGGTTTTATTCTAGTTTAGAGCGTGTTTGTGTAACTGTTAGTCTGAATGTGCAGCCTCATTTGTCTCTGTAATTGTTTTTTGGTCCGAGTCATGCTGGTGATGCAGAGCAAAGCTGCCTTTTAATTTATGTGTTATTTGAAGGGAGAGAGGTTGTATGATGGGATTCACTTTTTTTTTTTTTCCACTGGGGCTCAGAGGAGAGGTGTTTAGGAGATGACTAGGTGGCTATCAGTCAGCTAGGGCTCTAGTCATGTCTGGTTTCTGGGAATATAAACTGTGAAATTAGATTTTTTCAAACAACCTATTAACATAATCCTTAGTTTAAAAAGCAAAACAAGACCGGAAGACAAAACCAGCAAATACTGGTATTGTTCTTCTATGACTTTTGTAGTCCTTTGGAAGTGAGCTTTTAGGTTGGATAAAGTGTGTGCCTACACAGATAATTTGCTGTTGCCTAAATGAGGATTATTTAGCCGAGACGCCTTTTGGTAAGAACAGCTGGAACTCAGTTGTCATGGCAGAGCACACCTGGACTGGGCCCTGGGCTTGGACCGGTTGAGTACCAACTTTTCTCCATGCACAGATGTCAACAAAGTGAGCCTTGAAGTTGCCTTCAGAGTCACTCCTGGGAACGTGTTTTCTTTGAAGACAGCCCTTTGCCATCTTTTGCCGCCACTGCATGTCAGTGGATTTACACACTTCCCATTAACATTGTCTGTTATGACTGACACGTGCGCTGTTGTCTCTTAATTTTTCTTTGTGTGGAAAATGTAACCTATTCCAGTTCTGTAGAAAAGATTGGTTTAAAAAGAACTAATGGCTGCATTTCCTCTTGTTTATTCTCCTCATCATGTTCTGCTCTCCAAAGCTGATGTGCAGCCAGCAGACCTGTCAGTTCTGAAAGTGTAGTCGCCTGTTGCTTGCTGTAGGTGAGCTTGCAATCTGCTGCTTTTGATTTGGGGTCTCTTACAGGAGTAAATATGATATTTTCTGATGAATAGTAGTGATCTCCATTGAGAGTCCTGTCTGTAGTGTAACGTTGCAACAGTGTGTGGTTTTCTATTTTTTTCTTTTGCTGCAGTGAGAGAGAACATGCCCTCGCTAACACAACAGAATGGTAAAAGGAGGAGTATCCGAATCAGATAGCACTATCAGTCTTTCCAGGCTTAGAAGTGGTGATCTCTGAAGATAGGTAATTCTATCAAGCACTTACGGAAAACTCCCTTTGGAGATATCCAGGATTAATAAACTGAGTTCTACAGCCACTCGAAGCTTTGTAAATTATAAAAGATTTCTATAGACATTGTAGAGTTAATCACATAGACTATACCTACATGCTGGTTAATATGTATCATGCACAAACCCCACATAATATGTGTGTGGAATTTTCTATATGATGGATCACATTAGGCTGAATTCTGGTTGCATCTCCTGACCTTTACCCAGTGACCCATCTTCTCAAGTTCAGTCCAGTCACATTCCCACTCTAGAAATTTTCAAGTTAAAAGATTTATTTTTCAAATGTACCTGTAAGAAGGGAAGCATTATGGCTTCTATGATACGACAAATGTTAATTTTTCCCCATCTGTGGCTTGCCATAGCTCCCTTCTTGGTGTTAAGTGTGCCCCATCTTTGCTGTTTCCCCATGACCTTGCAGGGCTAGAAAAGGCAGGGGTTTAGTCATAGAAAAGAGATTTCTCTCCCGGTTTCCCAATGTACATTTAGCCTGATTGTGGTTGGGTTCATCGCAGTGTTGTACCAGCAGGATCTTTGTATAAACACCTGCTTTAAAGGTGTAAGTGAGTAATAAGACGACCAGTACCCATTCAGCAGAGCAGTGCTCAGACCCCTTTCCTGGCGTGTTTGGCACATGCAGAATTCATGGTACTTTGCAGAATAGATTGGTTTTGCCAGAGAGGACCTACCTAAGCTACTGATGAACTCTGCACTTAACACAGTCTCAGTCTGATGTCACTTTATTACAGCATGCTGTTTCCTCGGGATGGACACGTGTCAGACAGGTTTTTGATGGCTAGCGAGGAAAGTATTTACATTCCTGCAGTTGTGAAATCTGCAGGAACTGTGGGTCAAGCTGTGCTTCATTTGGCTTTTTATTATTGCTTGCCTACTTCTCCCATCAATTTGTCCCAGCTGGAAGCTGCTTCTGTTATTACAGAATTATCCTAAATAATATAATAATGAATAAATAATGAATTTTTGCATTGCAGAAATATTAAAAAAGTGTTGCTGAGATTTTAATTTTTTTTTTTCTCTGTGAATGTGGTTCAGGGAAGGGCAAGGAGTGAAATGACATTGTTTCTGAAAGAATGCACTTTCTTTGCAATGGGGAGGAAAGCCTTGTCCTGCTGGAGAGTCCCATGTGTAGGCTGTCTGGAATGGCACTGTCTGGAGCGGTTGTTTCTAACCCTGCTGGGTAGTGAGATATTGGACCTTACAACTGACACTCTGATGTGGAAGGAATGTTTGGATGGTTTGGAGAAAATTGATTACTCATCTTTCTCTGACTCTGAGCCCTGAATGCTCATGGTAACTAAGGTAACCTGGTTTCATGAGCAAAGAAAAAGAAAGTAGTATGGTGGTGAAAGTAGATACGCTCCAAAATCGTTCTTTGATTATTATTTTTTCCATTTGCCTTTTTTTTTTTTTTGACTTCTCCAAAGGATAAACAATAGACTTGATGGTATATTTGCAGGTATTTAGGATTATTCATAAGTTCTCTCTGGTCATTATTATTAAGTCATGTCCATGCACATATGTGTGTATACATACCCGCATGTAAACTTTATCTGTATCCACTCCCCGATGATCTCTGTATTAGTTACTATACCATAATCACCTTCCAGAAGTGCTACATGGGCTCTTGGGAACAATGACAGGTCATTTGTCGAACAGCTGGAGGCATGAGGAATATTTGCTTTTCAGTCCTGTAAATGTCATGGCCCTGTTTTTATCATTAGGAGAGTTTCTTGCTGTGCAGAGTCTTGCCTGTGCCCGGGTGCTCTAGTGCATCTTCCATCCAACAGCTCTCTCCTTTTGAAAAACATCCTTGTGTGTTTAGGACAACCCTAACGTAGACCTCATGTATTGATGTACAGGAAGGAAATGTACATCCTGTACTCTGAATCGCAGAAGCATGTTTTTTCAAACCTAGCTGATGTTGGGAACCAAGTGATCCATTTGTACAGTGGATGCAGATGAAGGCTGGCTTTTGATTATGTCTCTGCTTTTTAGATAAAGACTGCTGCAAAGAATTTAATTACATATATCTGGGGTTTTTTTCCTGCACTGTGTTGCCTGCTTCCCAACCAGTGTGATTGCAACTTTTCTCCTAAATGAGCCCCAAATGTGTCAGTTGTTTAAGTCCCTGGAGAGAGGTGCTCTTTCCAAATTGACCTGTTGAGGCCTCTTAGACCATGGAAAAGTCTCTTGTGAGGATGTGCTGAACTTACAGAGGTGTCCTGTCCAAAGACTCTGTTCTGTATGTTTTGTTAGGAAATTAAAGTTTTAAGAATTGCCCAGCTGAAAATGTTAGTTGGTAAGATTTATTTATTTATTTTTTAATACTTAATATATTGTTTGCCAGTCTTTGCTCATCAACCAGGGTGTAACTTACCATTTCACCCACCTCTGGTTGCCATTGCTATGCTGGCAAAAGCCCCATTGGGCAAACTTGCACCAGCAAAAAAGGGTCATTTTCTTGGTTCAGCTCTGCTTGGGGAATTGGCAGAAGCTGCACCACTATGTTCAGCCTCCAAAACCAACATCAGACCTGCACTGCCTCTTCCCAGCAAACTCAACTGTGAGTGATGGCTCGGTTTCAATGAAGTGCTTTACCACGCCAGTCAGTACCACAGACACACAGTGGAGGAGTCCACTGGTGTTTCCTTGAAATTACAGCTCTTTGCATTAAATACATTTCAGGGCTGCTCGTGCAGTATTTTTAGCCACTCACTACATTTCCCCTCCTTTCAAAAAAGAAAACTGAGCATGATTTTGTGTTGGAAAGTGTTGCAAACTCTCCTGACTCTTATTTCTGCCATGCTGTTGTCTCTGTTCCATTTTTAGACTGGACACAAGCAACTTGGGTATTGCTAGCAACCCTTTCCTGCTAGAGAAGAGCTTACCTTTTTATGTTGGTTAACGATAAAGAAACAAACTTGTAACCTAGATACTTCCCCCTGACAACCGCCCTCTGTGATTTACTGCCAGAGATGACTCTGTCATTTCTTTGCTATATTGCTGCTGCTGTTTTAAATGGTTTGGTGTGCGAGCTTTCTGAAACAACGTGGTATGTGTAGGATCTCGTGGGTGACAAAAGCTGTCTCTTTTCTTCTTCCTTTCTCTCTTTGGTTTGTGCTTGTCTGTCTGCCGTGGTAGGGTTATTAATAAATTATATCCGTCTGTATTAGGTATAATTTTGAGGAGGTTTGCATGTCAGTAGTTTGTAAGCAACTAAGGTGCCTCATGTTCAGGTCTGAGCAGATAGGAATCCCCTTGCACTTGAGAGGGCCTGATCCAAAGCCCGGTGAAGTTGGTAGGAAGACTCTTGCTGACTTCAGGGGGCTTTGGATCAGGCCTTATGCTCCCACCTTTGTTGTGCCTCACTTAAAATGGTGCTTTTTCAGTTGTCTGTCTTTTTTTCTGTTGGTTTTTTTTTTTTCTTTGTATGGTGCTGTGTATAACTTGAATATATTATGCACATATCCTACCCAATGGGTAGAACAAACAAACATACAAAAACAAATAGATGTTGTTAATACTGTAAGATAATGTATAGATGATACCAATTTTAACACAAAAAAACATGGCATAGACTTTGTGAATGCCAACTTCTGTGCTTGGTCCTTTTTTGTAAGAAAATTTGCAGATGAATGCATACAAATGACAAAAAGTCTATGTATTTTATTTTCCTATTAAATATCAATATAATATCATAAGGGAAGAAGTTTGAACAAATCCTTTTTGACTAGCCTGTGTATAGCAATTGGTCGCTTGATGCATCCTTGCTATGAAGATTTGTTCCTTTTTTTTTTTTAAATGTGTCACTTTAAGAAAAAGGAAAAAACACAAAACAAACAAAACCTCCACAGCTTTAACCCTGCAATTAGATGCTTCTTGTATTGGTTGTTGCCTTGCTATTGCTGAGTCAGACCAGTATTATTCTCCAGCAGTTAATGTTATTTATTATCCTTAATTACCTTTTTTTTTGTTTTTTTCCCCTAACTTAGGAATGGTCTAAAAACTTTCGAATCTTTTTATCCACATCCTAGATTTGAAGTGAAGCTCAGACTAGTGGGAACTGACCCAAACCATCTCTGCAAAATCAAAACTAGACCAACAGAGTTTGTTTGTGAGAACAGCCAGCCCTTGCTCTATGTCCTCTACTGGTATGCGATCCTGCCACTGCAAAAACTGTCTTAAGGCTTGGTGTGTAGCTGGGACTTGTGGAAGAGCTGTGTAGTTGCAGGGTGCAATCCTTTAAGGGTAGGTGAGAAAAGCTGTAGTTGGTAGTGAGCTGAATGCAGGGTTTGAGTGTGAGCTTTGAATGGGCAGCGCTGCTGCTGTGTTGGCCGCTGACAGCAATGGCTCAACTCGGGTTCATATTTAAGATTATGGAGAATTGCCTAAACCTGTTTAGGTGCAATGTGGGAAGCACTGTGGAAAGTGATCCGACACTTTTAACTTTCTGCCAGGCTCCCCCAGCAGTTTGGTTCTCCCGCGGCGTCTCCGTGCATTCGGCTCTCCATCCCTGTGCCCCGGCACGGGCTCTTCAGTAAAGCAAATACCTCAGGAAAACTCAGCATGAAGTTCTAGTGTAGAGACTTGCAGATGCTGTACTTATTTTTCTAAACTGTTTGTTCTAAATATTCCAGGGCAGTAGGTGATATCAAAGTTTATCAGTTCGAGACAGACTCATCCTCTCATTGATGGATACCGACTAATCTTTCATAGATACTCGTGTCATTTTGTAGCTTTTTTTATATGTGTCAGGCT
Source organism: Scolopax mira (assembly GCA_004320125.1). NCBI lineage: Eukaryota > Metazoa > Chordata > Aves > Charadriiformes > Scolopacidae > Scolopax > Scolopax mira. The sequence goes on from BJBW01002528.1 coordinate 22,148, forward strand.
TTAACCAGAGATGTAAGGTAGCAATGTGATGGGATACGTTTGAGATGGCATTTTTGTTTGTTTTTTCAGATGACTAGCTAGATTCTATGTTAAAACTCAGGGAGCCTTATCTGGGGGCCGGTAAAGTCAATGGTGAGGCTTCCTTTGGTTTGAATGGGCTTTCAGTCTGGTCTGTCATGCTTGAGGATGGTGCTTTGGAGCACAGTCCTTCATGACTTCTCTGTTGACCTGAAACTTCAGCTACACATTTGTCTGTAAATATCTTTTTAAAAGCCCTCACAGGAGTCTTGTGTTTGAATGTTGATCATGGTTGTTTTCTTTTTTTGTTTTAAAGAAGCGTGTAAGTTTTCATGGCCAGTTCAGCATCATCAAGCCCTTAGAGGTCACTTGTATCCATCCCTCTATATTCAGAGCTGTTTTATCCATAAGCACGTACCATAGGGAAATACGCATATTTCATGATAGCCATTAGTTAACTCATTTATTCTTTGTCAGGGCATAAAGTAATTGTTTTGGAAGTATGCCTTGTCTGGCCACGTTCACGTTTCTGTTTGCACTGCAGTACCACTTCTGTGCATGAAGGAAGAAGAACAAACAAAAAACCCCAGGCCTTGACTAGGAAGGCTCTACAGAGTAAACTTCCTGCTGGAGGAATCTAGGGTAGGATTTATCATAACAAAACTTGCATATTGAGTGGACCAAACATGAGCATGTCTCCTTTTAGAGACACTAATTTGCTTTGAAGCTGTAGTGGAAAGAGCAGACTGTCTATTACGTGTACTCACAGCTGCGTTCACGCTTTTCCATTTACCACGAAGCACAGTAGGCAGCCAAGATTTTTAAAGAAATATAAGCAGAAGTTATGAGAGCCTCAGGCATCATAGACCTGGAAAGCAAAAATAATAATAAAAATCACTTTAATATGCTTTAACAAAGCTTTTCTACTTACAGTACAAAGACTACATTAGCGTCGATAGGGGTTTTATCTTTATATGGCTATCAACTGCCCAACACTGCTGTGCTCAGAGCATTTCACGATGGTATGTACATCAGGCAGGCTGTTACACTTAAAATACCTGTTTTTAGAGCATTGACCCTTTCTTTGTTGTTTCTTGCTAGTTATTTTACAGTGTAAAATGCTTTATTGCTGTATGGATTTCTTTTGTATTTCTGGCATTGTGGCTTTCAAGATCATGTTTTCAACACGTCTCTTATTTTTGTCCATTTTGTTTCAAGCTATTCTGAAATATGTACAGCACTATCAACATATTTAACCTTTCTTTTAAATTTTATTGTTGTAAAAACAAAGCTATTAAAAGCAGTAAGTCTTTTTACAACTGTATTGGAATTTCTCAATAGTTGTTCATGTGACGCTATGACAAACCTGGCTTGCTTTAATTTTTTTTTTAATTTTTATTTTCCTTTTAACACAATTAGTTTGTTGCTTTTTTTCCACAGTAACTCCCAGTTATATACAGGAAAAGATTTCAACGTTGTGTATCTGACTCTTTTAATTGAGCAAATGGTGATGTCCTAGTTTTTAGACCTAAGGTCTGTTTATTGCAATACTTTTAAAGGAAGATGTTGCTCTAAGTGCTGTTGTTAGTTTTAAATACAGATTTTATGCTTGTTCTTAATATGCTGTGGTTAAACCATGGCAAAAAATTATTAAAAATCATGAAATGCATTTGTCTCCTGTTGAATTTATTTTCTCTTGGAAGTGAAAAAGCAAAACTCAACAAAACAAAAAAGGTGAAACACTAGAGCAGCCTTCTGTAAAACAAGTACTTGTCTTCTGCCCTAGCTGGTTTGCTAATGGCAACCAGGTAGCTGGTCATTAAGGAATCAGAGAGTGAACTGGGCCCTTGGAACATAGGTGAGGGCCCTGGCAAATGGATGTCTGATAAGGGTTTTGCATCACTGTTGTGACTTTCACCTGTGGTGATTAATACTGGGATGGTTTCAGATGTTTCTGCCCTACCTCTCTGCCAGAGGCAGCTGTGTGTGAGTGCCTGCCTGTCACCCCTGTAGTTAACAGTCTAGACTAAGCCACTCATGGCTTTAATTCCTTTAAAATAACAACCCCACCTCTATCTCGTTAGAAGCCCTGGGTGTTGGTGACTGCCC
>BJBW01002528.1:24349-56312 GCA_004320125.1 Scolopax mira
GGGGAGCGGGGAGCACAACCTGCTTTAAGAAAGCTGGGTCATGCTTTTTGGGTGGTACTTAAAATGAGTAATTGTGGTACAGTGGGGAAAAGAGGGAGGTGATGCAGTTAGTAAGAAACTAGACAAAAGGGTCCTGGGAAAGACACTCGTCTTTGGTAATGCAGATCTTTATGAGGTAGATCCAACTATCCATGGCTGCTACCTGTCACTTTGCTATACTAAAGTTTAACAAAACTAGGAAAGATCTTTTTTCCAATTTATTTTTTTTTTTAACAGAGCAGTTAGTTTCTGTTTGGGGATAAGTGATGCTTTACTTAGCATGATTATTGATGAAATAATTCTCTTGTATTTTTTTTTTTTAATACCTGTGCCTGAGCTTGATCTCCCTGGTGTTGAGATGTGATGCTTAGAGGGAGGTAGTAATTCAAACTTGGGGCTTTCTCGCGGGTCTCTTTAAGAGAGGTGAGTCTGCTGCGGGAGCTGCAATGCCAGCCCATTTCTGGTATCCTCCTTACTGAGCATCCTCTTATTAGCCTCAGTGGGGAACCAGGGGGTGTTCCCCTTGCTACTGTTCTTTTCAAATGGTTTGGTACTTCTAATAGTACAATACTTATTTTTGGTTCAAAAGTAACTATTTTCTTTTCCTATAACCACCCTGAGTTAGCTTTCCCCCATCTACAGCATTTTCTCTTTAGTACTTAGAAAATCCTAGTTCCTTAGTCTTTAAAAGTGCTCCAAATCTCCAAGCTTCTGCTCCTCCTCTGCTGTCTGATCCCTGAACTCCCTGGAAACTGAAAATTTTTTTTGAGCCTGCTTTGATCTTCTACTTAATCTGGTTTTAATTGTATTTATATTTGTTTTATAATATGCCATTCTGTTTGATTGTGTTTTAATATCTCTGCCAATGGTTGCAACTCAGAACTTGGCTATAAATGGGATGTCTCATCTCAGTAGGGTTACTTTTTCCTGTTAAAAGATTAATACACTGGCTGCTGCAGTTCTCTGAAACCTCTAGGTCTGGCTTCCAGGCTCCCAGCAGTATTGCGTCTCATTACAAACACCCTGTTTTTAACATCCCAAACCCTTTTCTTCCAAAGACCCCTCTGTAATGAGACTTCGTTACTTAGACAAAAATTAATTAGGCTTCTCTCATTATCACTGTTTTGATCAGTTGTGCTTTAAATGAGCTCTAATTAAAATGCACATTTTAAAAACCTTGCTGCTGAATCCTATTCTAAGAGCTCGTGTCTACTGTGGCGATGCCCTGCTTTTGTGCAGTTTGCATTGTGCCACTTTCACAGAAGTCTAGCACTGATTAGGATAAAAACTTGCACTTTTTTTTTGCTTGTTTTCTACATTTTTTTTTTTTACAGATTGACTGCCAAGTGATTGCTCCTGAGAGTGGGGATTAGAGCTGAGGTACCAAATTCTTCACATGGTAAAACTGATGAGCTGAGTTTCTCAGTATCCTTTATAGTGATTAACATTATTTGTCCCTGGAATGTTTCAAAATATAAGAGAGAAACTATATGCTGTACTTGCTACTATTTGATCACCTATATTTCTGCTTATCTAAGCTGTTCCAAATTGCCCTTAATGTGTTATTCAGGTTGGCAGAACTGCATGATCTATCCCAGTGATGTCCATCACGTGCTAAGCTGAAGGCAGCTTTGCAGGGATGCCAGTGGATGTACTGACTACAGCTAGAGGGGTATGTTGAATGCTTGTTCTCCTTAATGAAGGGACTAATATGTTTCCTGTAAAATATTTTGTACCCTTTAATGGCTTCTGCTATGGAGTGCAGTTGTGGAACAGTAGCAGAAAGGTGCTAATGCTATTTTGAAGATGTGGAAACACGCATTAAGAAGGACATGGCAGGTCTGTGGTAGTGCTGGGAATAACCTTCCCATTGCCACTGTTGTCAGTCCCTCCAACTGTGAGGTGTAGTTTCTCTCTTGCTTCTAACACACATGTCCTGCTGTCTTGTACAGAGCTATTTTTGTGTGTCTGGCTGATAGTCACAGGGGTTTAAGCAAGCAGCCAGAACGTAGAGAGAGTCCAGAGAAAGAGGGCATCTTTTTCATGGAGGCCAAAATGCCATCCGTGAGGCCCAGAAGCTTCCTTCAATGCCAACACCAGATCATTCCAGATTAATTTAACATTTGCAGACATTACAGTGATTGACAGTCATGTTGAGTGGAAAATTCCGGTTTAATCCCACTCTGCGTGCCACAGACATGGGCTCAGACAGCTTGACCTACATTTAAACCTGGGCAGCATGAAACTCTTAGGGGAAAAAAGAAAAAAAAAAAAAAAAGTATTTTTCATCTCAAAGCAGTGAGAATGTTGCAGCTTATTACATGTCCCTGTGTATATGTACACATCCACAATTGTTTTAGAATGCTGTGAATGCTTTGTAAGCTGTGCTGAGTTCACCCTGGTTGGCTTTACTTGGTGAAGAAGCCACAGAAGTCAAATATAAAAGCACAACTGTGCTTGCATAGCCATTCAGCAGGGTTTATGGCAAAATATATAGGACCTAGTTCTTTCCCGACAGTGAGGTTAGGACTTAAGTGCTATAAAATTTACCTACAGCTGCAAACTTTGTAGCTCTCAGGGTGGGGGGGAGCTGATGAGCTGGTGACTTTTGCTAATGTTCTGTCAGGAAAAGCCTAACAGCTGAAGCTTGACTGACTGCAAAATTGGTCTGGTTGGTTTTGCCCCCTTCGTCCTGCAAGATGAAAGGTGCTGATAGTTACTTGAAAGTTTAACTGTATTTGTTCTGGGTAGTCACTGGTGCAATATTAGGTGTCACAGCTTCTCAGCGAGAGGTGTGCTGGTGTGTTAAAAGCCATATGGTTGAGGGATAACTACATTAGCTGCTCAACAGGCAAGCCCTCTCGCCTTTTGAAGTTATGCTCTATGTTCTGCTGGTATTATGCTCATAGATAGGAAAATATGCATGCTAGCTCCAGTCATATGCGAGGGCAAACAGGTACTGTCCTCTATTTGTAAAATTCTATTCTGTCAGGAAAATAGTATCAGGTACACTAGAATTGCTGTCTGACAGTAACATAGAAGCTATGAAGTGCCTGTCTGCCTTAAAACTGTACTCAGAGCAAACTGTGCAGCTGCAGTTTAAGTGCTGCTTGTTCATCGGCAGTTTTGCTTTCTGCTTTTAGAGCAGATTGGCTGTTTACAGGTACATGCTACGCAGGTATGTGCAGCTGTTTAAATACAGCACAACAATCCAAAAGTGTAAAATATAGTGATAGTGATACTAGGCAGAAGTTGGCAGGTTCCTTATATAAAATTAATGTGTTATTTTCCTGGTTTATCTAATCCAGGATAAAAATTAAACGCGGCTATTTGGTGAACCGAAACATTAACCATCAGTCAGCGAAGGCTGAGAAATTTCCCTTCCCCCACTAAAATTCTTCCAAAGTGTCTCCTTCCGCACCGAAACACGCTGCCACACCTGGGAGGTGGCTGGAGGCCGTAGCTGTGTGCACACACCTGTTTTGGGGGAAAGGTGCTCTGAGTCAGCTCTCAGGGAGTGCCGGGATAAAGAGCAGTGCTGTCAGTGAGAAGGTGCTGGTGGGAACTGCTAGACGGTGCCAGCTGAGGGCACCTCCTGCTGCTTACTGCAGAGCCTGTTAGGCATGAAGGGCAAGTACAGCATTACTTCTCAGAAGTCTCTTCTATTCTCTCAGCTCCACATCCTTATCAGCTCTCTGGCAAGTCTTTTGGCATTAATGGGCAAATACATGTGAAATAATAATAAAACCCCCTGTGTGGTAAGCTTGCAGCTTGTGTGTTTAGATTCTAATGGTGGATCTGCATCTTGTCTTCATCTGTTCTGTGACTGCATTTCGGAAGATATCAGTAGGCACAAGGGCCAGGTGAGCACAGAGTTTGCAAGGAGCCCATGCTGACCCTCTACGCCTGCTTTACCACAGCAGCGTTTTGTAGTTACCAATATTGGATCCGTTCCACTAACTGTCCAGCAGTACAATTTTGGTTTGGATTAGGTGTAGGATCACAACTGCATTTCAGATTAATCCAACACAGCATCTCAAGCGGAAATTACATCGGTTCTGTGACTTTATTCTGATTGCAAGAGAATGTAAGGTCCTTGATTCAGAGATTAAAAGGAGGAGGACACAGACTGTTTGATTCCAGAATGACTCAGTCTGCCAATGGAGTTGACTCAAAAACTGTAGCATGTTTGAGCAGCATGAGATCACGTGTCAGGAAGCCAGGGCACATATAATCTGGCATTAAGTATGCTAAATCTGGGTTCATCCCACAGGTGAACCAACATTATTGAAACAGTATTTGCCAGCAGCCCAACACTTCAGCTACTCCAGTATGAAGCCATGGAACACAGCAATATTGCCACACGGCTCATGAGTTGCTCCTGGGGAACGCTGAAGCCCAGAGGTTGCAAATGAAATCTTGCCAAGAGCACCGGTTGCTTTCTCCCGAAGTACATCCATGTGCTGCTTTCTCAGAGAGCTGGGACATAGGAGTTGTGCCGGTGTGAACTTGTTTCCCCATGGAGGACAGTTCTTTAAGGTAACCTTCAGAGGTGGGTGCTATCATGACCACCATTACTCCCCTGGCTCCTGGCCAGAGATCTGTGTTCACTGCCATGCCTGGGAGAAGTACGTGCTCTCTGGGCACTCACAGAGCTGCCCCACATCATGAGGGTGTCTCACATCTGGCACCTGAAAAGTCCTGAGCAGCTTTCAGTTATGCCAATTCTGCACACAAAAAAGCAACAGATTTACAGGCAACAAATTTTTTTTTTAAACACTACATTTTAAAAAAATAAGAAAAACTTTTTTTTAGAAACAGTGCTGGAGAATTTATCTGAGGTAGGTTGTCCTCTGATTGTGGTTTAGTCTCTGGCCACTTGGCCAGACACAGAAACAGTTAGAAATCTTTCTTTAATTATGTGTTTTTATGAAACTATTTCCCTGTTGTATTGGAATTGGTTTCTTTTTTTTCTTCTTTTTTCATTCCTAAGCAAGCCTCTGTAACCTCCCCTGTGTTCCATCCTCTGACATTGTCCAATCAATTAATCAAGCTCAACCCCAAACTTAATGTTACATGTTGCCCTGCAGGCTCATGAAATGAAGACATATTCTTTCTACTTAAGAAGATCATCTTCATCAAAATAGCCAGATAATTGCCAGAGGATAATTACGATTCTCTAATTACTATTGTTGCTGACGGTAAGTGATGAACAAGGATGAATGCAGCGTGAATGCTCTAAGCTGACACCCTGAAGGGGAAACAATGTGTGTTGCCTTTGGCTCCAGCTCCACCTTGGGCCACTGTTTTGTCTCTGGCCCATTGTTGGGTCACAGTTTTGACTGCAGCCCTGTTTGGGACACTAGAGGGTTCCAGCCCCAATCTGGGCTGCACCTTCAGCTCTCACACTAACTTCAGCCACAACTGGCTTTGATCCCTGTTTAGGCCATTATTTTGACTTTTGGCCTATTATTTAGGCCATTTTTTGGCCACTGCCTCAACTCCAGCCAATTGCTCAGGCCGTGATTGCGCCTCTGGCTTCATCTTGGGCTGAGGCTTTGGATCCAACCTGGATCCTGCCCTGGATGCCATGGTGTGACTTTGACTTGGCTGGACAAAATCAGGCTATGACTTTGGTTCTTGCTTCATCTTGGGCCATGAGCAGCCACTCTGGCCTCTGCTCAGGCTGTAACTTCAGCCGCAGCCCAATATTAGGCTGCAATTTTGGCTTGGCCCCATCTTGATCTGTGACTTTACTCCAGCCCTAACTCAGGCTGATATTTGGACTCTGGCCCAATGTTGGTAACAACCTTGGCTCTGCTGTGAGTTCAGCTCCAATCTTGGGGCATGGTCTCTGCTCTGATATTGGGATGCAACTTAGGCTCTGGCCCTTGGTCAGTCCTTGACTTTTGTTCCAGCACTACTTCAGACTGCAGCTTCAGCTTTTGCCTGGTATCAGGCTGTGATTTTGGTTCTGGTCCATTCTTGGGCAGTGATTTCAGCTCTAGCCTCTGCTTGGTATGCATCTTTAGCTCAGGCTCCATCTTGGGTCACAGATTTGTCTCTGGCCTCCTTCTTGGGCTGTGATTATGGCTCTAGGTCCTTCTTGGGGAGTGATTTCAACCCTGTTCCATGTTTGGGCTGTAATTTCTGCTTTAGCCCCACCTCGAGCCATGAGCGCAGTGGTGGCCTCATATTCAGCTCCTGTCCAATATCAAGCTATGACTTTGGCACAATATTGGGCTATGACTTCAGCTCTGGTCTCTGCTCAGGAGGCTTCTTTGGCTTCCGCTCCTATTTAGGTCATGACTTCAACTCCAGGCCCATCTTGGGCTGTGCCTTTGGCTCTGGCCCCATTTCAAGCCAGAAGTTTGTCTCTAGCCCCATATTGGTCTGCGATTTCAACTCTAACCCCATCTTGAGCCACATCTTTGGCTCTGGCCCAGTCTCAGGCCATAACTTTGGCTCCAGCCCCTGTTTGGCTTCTTAATTTGTGCCTGGCCACATCTCTAGATGTGACTTCAGCTCCATTCCAACTTCAGGTTGTGATTTCAGCTTCAGACCATCTCTAGCCTCTGACTCAGGTCTGGCCTGATACTGGATTTCTACTTCAGCTCCAGTTCCTGCTCAATCTGCGACTTTGGCTAGGGCCTGATAGCAGGTTGTGAGTTTGACTCCAACCCCCATGTCAGTCTGCAGCTTCATCTCTGATGTTATCTCCAGGCATGATTTTGCCTCTAGCCCAGTCTTGGGCTGTGACTTCAGTTCCTGCCCCATCTTGGGCAGTTAACTTAGGCTCTGGCCCCATCCCTGGCCATGGCTTTGGCTCTAGCCCACCTTGAGTCATGACTTTGGCTCCAGCTGCATATTAACTTGTGATGTCGGCTCCGGCCCCTGCTTGAGCTGTGACTTTGGATCCAGTCTCACATCATTGGTATGCAACTTCTTCTCCAGACCCATCTTGGGCTATGATTGCAGCTCCAGCCCCTGCTCACATCATAGCATCCACTCCAATCCCATCCTGAAGCAACAACTTTGGCATCCTGCTGTGATCCCAACATGTAATACAGCCCCACCTCTACGACTTAATCTCTGGCCTCATCTCAGTCTGTGAATTTGGCTTTGGGCCTGTATTGGGAGGTGAGTTCAGCTCCTGACGTATCTTGGCCTTCTACTCACCTCCAACCCAAATTCATCTCTGGTCCATGCTCAGGCAGCTACTGCAGCTCCGGCCACTATTTGGGCTGCGACTTTGCCTATGGTCCCTGTTCATACTATTGCTTTGACTCCAGTCCCATCTCAGACTGCTACTTGGGCTCCTGAGAAATATCTCAGGTCACACTTTAGCTCCAGCCTAATACTGGGCTGTGCCAGATACATCTTGGTCAGTGATTTCAGCTCTGGACTGACTTCGAACTGTGACTTTGGCTCTAGCCCAATCATGGGCCCTTCTTTTGGCTCCAGCCCTGCTTGGACTTCCACTTCAGTACTGTCCCAATTTCAGGTTGCAATTTCAGGTCCCATCTCAGGTTGCGATTTCAGCGCCACCCCCATCTGGTGCTACAACTTCTGCCATCTTGGGCTGCTACTTTGGTTGCAATCAGGTATTGGGCTGTTACTTTGGCTCCAGGCTTCCACTCAGGAGGCTGCTGCAATTCTGGCCCCTAATCTGGGTGGTGACTTTGGTTCCAGCTCCACCTTGAACCACAACTTTCCCTCTTGGCTGATATTGGGTTGACACTTAGTATCCAGCCAAGCATTGGGCCCTGACTTCATCTCTGGCCACATCCATGTCTGCAACATTGTCTCCAGCCTGATATTGGGACATGACTTCTGCTACAGCCTCTGCTTGGACTTGCATAACTACTCTGGCTCCTGCTTGGCCCTTCACTTCTGCTCTGGTGCAATCTTGGACTGTGACTTTGGTTCTGCCTGGTACCAGGCAGCAACTTTAGCTCTGGGCCATGCTCAGGCTGAAGCTTTGGCACTGGTGCCAAATCAAGTCTTGACTTTGTCAAGCTATTGGGATGAGACACCAGTTTCTGTCCCATATTAGACAGCAATTTTGTCTCTGGTCCCAACTTGGGTTGCTATTTGGGCTCCAGCCCCACCTTCAGCTGTGACTGGCTCTGAACAGTGCTTGGGCTGAAATTTGTCTCCTGCCCCTGATCTTATCTTTGGCTCCAGTCCTCATTTGGGCATTATTTTGAGACCCATCTCAGGCTCATAACTTGCTTCCAACAGACTTTGCCTCTAGCTCTTGCTCAGGCTGCTACGTCAGCTCTCACATCACCTTGGGCCATGACTTCGGCTTGAACTCCTGCTTGAACAGTTGCTTGGCTCGGGCACTTTCACTGGCTGCATCTTCACCCCCATCTCAGACCTCTACTTCTGCTCTGGCTTGTTTTCAGGCTGCTACTTTGGCTCTGGCTCCATCCTAGGATGCAATTCTGGCTCTAGCCCTGTCTTGGGCTGTAATGTTGGCTCCAGGTCCTGCTTGGGTGCTACTTCAGCTCCTGCTTGTGCTGCAACTTCATTTCCAGCCTCTGCTCTAGGAGGCACTCAGTGCCTTCACGTACGTACCTACACCCGAGGCAGACAATGTGATGCCCTGTGGTGGTGTTATGTAGAAGTCAGAGAGCAGGTAGAAATGGCTAAATCACCAAAGTGGCAATTTCTCTCTTGCCTAGGTGGTGGCAGATACTTTCATGCTGGTCTCACCAGATTTCTGAAAGTTTTGCAAGGAGGTGTTCAAAAGACAGCTTGACATAGTCCTTAGGAATATGGTTTAGTGATTTTTCTCAGGGTTAGGTTGATGGTTGGACTAGATGATCTTTAAAATTGCAGTAGCTGGCTACATGCTGGGCACTCAGTGGTCTAACATTGTTCATTCTCTGGGTGGCCCAGAAACACCCCAGCTGGTCTCTGCGCTGATGAGGCAATGCATTGATTCCAGATGAGGCTGACTTGAGACAAGGTCACCAGTGCAACAAAGCATTTGACTAAGTGTCACAAAAGATCACCAGGTCAGATTTTCAGTCTTGAAGATTGCCTTTCCTACTCCATGTAGATCAATCCATATAATTGTGTGCTTTGTTAATTGATATCTTGGCTGGAAGATGTGGCTGTTTCAGAAACTCCTCGAGATAGTTCATGCTGTAAAACTGAGCTAACAGTACATTGATGAGACACTTGACAACAATTACTATAAGCAGTTCCTGCAGCAGACAGCACAGTTTGGTGCACATAGTTAAGAGAGGAGATCTTTTGTACTTAAAATTGGTAGTGATGCATCATTTAAGTGCTGGAGTGGTCAAAGGCCAGCTGAACATGGGGAAGGGCAAGAGGACAGGGGTACCAAGAGGGTGTGTCTGTGTAATGAGCAAGTTCTAACATGCCTGGGGTCTACAGGCACATCCTTGGACACCAAGGTCCTCCTGTGCACACCCAGCCATGTGCAAAGAAGAGATGAGATGGATCCTGCAAACTGCACCAAGAGGTTCCCACAGCTGGTCCCAGACTGAGGATGACCATGCAGTATTACTTGGGCCGACTTCAGGGTTTGCAGGTTACTGCAGGACACAGGCAACACTGCCTGTGAAAAGGGAAAACCAGAACAAATGCCAACACATGCAGGGGAAGAACAAGCACAAGGGGGCAGTAAGGAAAAATACATTAAAACAGAAAAAAAGCAAAGCATCTATTAACTCAAATCCTACAGCAGTGCTCATCTCAGCAGAAGAGTTCACAGAATTATTTTTTAATATTTATCAGAAACATGGCACTTTACATCTTCAGGGCACTGAATATACAATGATTATTCCTCACAACATCCCTGTGAGGTAAGCATTAGACTGCAGTTACTATCTGACATGTGGACAGAGGCAGAGAAGAATGTAATCAATCCTGCACAATCAAGTTAATGAAGTTCAACTTACTTAAACATGGAGAGGCCCTCAGTAACTCGACTGAAAACATTAGTGAGGCAGAGCTGATACTTTATCAGCTATATTCTTTTACTCCAGTCAATTACAATGCTTGGGGTCCAACTCTGTTGCTTCCCTGTATCCCTCTGCAAAAGCACACCTCCGTTAAACAAGATACATATGCAGAGAGTTGCTACAAAGTGTAATCTGTAATAGAAATAGGAAAAAAAACCTTCAATTTAGCCTACATTTGAATAAAACCACGACAGAATTTTTCCCGCCCAGTCACATAGAACAGTTTCAACTATAGTCCTTTATGACATCTCTGAGACAGCATTTTAGCCTTCAGCTAAATATTTGCTTGACCTAAGAAAATCTAGGGAGGGAATGTCTGGTAGACTGTGATCACTGTCTCAGAAGGAGGAACTTTTGGGTTTAACTCTGACTTTGCAAGTATTTAAAAAGCCCCTTAGTATACCAATTTCTCAAGTAAACCTCTCTTTAAGATTTTTTTTGTTCTGAAAATGAAATAGAACAGTTTTGTAAACTTTAACGTAATAAAAAAATCCTAGTTTTTAATATATTGATTAATTTCATCTAACAACTTTCTTTCTAATGTAAATCAACTTTAGGAAACAAAGTATAATTAAATCATCTTCCTAAAGCTCTCAATTGAGATTTCTGAAGAGATACACTATCCGAGAAGGAAGATTCGTAATCTCAACCTGTAAACTATCACAGCTCAGCTGAAGTCAATGTAGCCATCAGAATTCATTCAGACTGAATAGCTAGTCCATTGATTCCTTCATGTGCAGTATCAGTGATAATGGTCTGTCTCCAAGTTGAGAGATGATCATGAATGAAGAGGCCCGGGTCCACATACTCTGAAAATCAAAATATGTTGCCTTTCCCGGAAGAGGTATCTTCACTTTCATTTAATGGAAGATTCAGTCTAATGGAACAATGACTGTGCACAATGATGTAAGAATAATAAAGTAGTGGCTTTTGGAAGAAATAATCTTCATTTTGAGGGGGCAGGGATTAAAAAAGAAAAAAAAAATAGAGGGAAGAGTGACCGTTAGCACTATCACCAATGGACACACAAACTTCTAATCTAAGATTCAACTTTTCCTTCTGTAAATTGAAATTTTGTCATCACCTCTCCCTCAGGGAACTTTAACCTTATTGAATATACACAATTTTTAAATCCACAGGGCAACTGTAGTCTCCAGATAAGGGAAAAAAAAAAAAATGGAAAAACAAAGCTCAGAAGTGCACTTTGTATATCCTGCCTCACAAAGGGTTAAAGTGCTAAGTTTGATATACTCCAAAATTAAGCATCTGCCCTAGTCCTTAATTTTTTTAAATGAAACTTTATCTTTGGTTTCTTGTATCTTCTCTGTAATTTTATCCTTTGTTTCCTCCATCTTCTCTGTAATTTTATCTTTTGTTTCCTCCATCTTCCCTGTAATTTTATCCTTTGTTTCCTCCATCCTATCTTGTAGATATTCCTTTACTGGTGGTGGTGTGGACATGTAGCCATTCTTACGTAGATATTTAACAGTGATGGACGTTCCTCCCAAAGTCACAGTATATCTGGCAGGAGTTGCAATCTTAAAGAAACCAAAGAACACACCATATCAATAAAACAGGATGATTTTACCTAGCAAATCTATTTTTAATATTGAGAAATTATTTTTGGCCACTATCAGATACTAAAAAGATCTTCTATTTATATGGAAATAAGCCGATTTACAGTGCATCCCCCAGAAAAGCATACCTTTTGCCTGAAGTATCCTTTTGACAAAATTAGCACAGGCATTAGATTTCCATTTTAAAAAAGAAACCCTCCCTGTGCATCTTGTCGGATGAGCATTATGCATCTCAGAATGCAATTCAGAACAGACAATATAAGAACACTGAGCCATATAAGCAAAGAGGAAATACTGACAAGAAGATATGCCTTAAATTGCAACTGACATCATCTACCTGGATTTATGCAAAGCGTTTGACACTGTCCCACATGACATCTTTGTCTCTAAATTGGAGACACATGGATTTGACAGATGGACCACTTGATGGACAGAGAATTGTGTGGGACAGCCACACTCAAAGAATTGTAGTCAACAGCTCAATGTCCAAGTGGCAACCTACTCAGGGGTCGGTAGTGAGACCAGTGCTGTTTGACATCTCTGTTTGTGACATGGACTGTAGGACTGAGTGTATACTCAGCAAGTTTGCCAATGACACCAAGCTGTGTGGTAAAGTTGACACACTGGAGGGAAGGGATATCATCCAGAGGGACCTGAACAGGCTCAAGAGGTTGGTGTGTGCAAACCTCATGAAGTTCAACAAGGCCAAGCAATCCCAATCACAAATACAGGCTGGGTTGAAAGCAGTCCTGAGAAGAAGGACTTGGAGGTGTTCGTTGATGAGAAGCTCAACATGAGCCAGCAATGCGCGCTTGCAGCCCAGACAGCCAAACATAATCTGGGCTACATCAAAAGAAGTGTGGCTAGTAAGCTGAGGGAGGTGATTCTGCCCCTCTACTCTGCTTTGGTGAGACCCCACCTGGAGTACTGCATCTAGCTATGGTGGCCCCAAGATCATACATGGACTTCTTGGAGTGAGTCCAGAGGAGGGCTGGAGCACGTCTCCTATGAAGACAGCCTGGGGGAGTTGTTCGGCCTGGAGAAGAGAAGGCTCCGAAGAGACCTTATAATGGCCTTCCACTACCTAAAGGGGGCCTATAGGAGAGACGGGGGGGACTCTTTATCAGGGAGTGTAGTGATAGGATGAGGGGAAACGGTTTTAAAATGAAAGAGGGGAGATTTAGATTAGATATTAGGAAGAAATTCTTTACTGTGAGGGTGGTGACACTGGAACAGATTGCCCAGAGAAGTTGTGGATGCCCCTTCCTGGAAGTGTTCAAGGTCAGGCTGAATGGGACTTTGAGTAACCTGGTCTAGTGGGAGGTGTCCTGCCTTTCTGTGGCAGGAAAGTTGGAACTAGATGATCTTTAACTCTAACCATTCTATTGAAATTCTAAAATTCACAAGAGTTTAGGCACCTTTCAGTCCAAAACTACGCACCTGCACATAAAGAACCAGAGCTAAGAGACCTTAAGAGGTCAGCTAATCCAAGATGCAAACCAAATTCATTATTCTTGATACACTAACCTGTTATTTCAGAACTTTAAAGATAAAGTCTGCTCAATTTTCCCTTTGCAACCTACTCTAATACTTCTACATCTTGAACGTTTCTTCCAACACTGCCAGATTGCCCACATTTTTAGGCACAGGAATAATTGGTAAGAGTAGTGTGTTCACATTTTGTTTGAGAAAATAACCCCCTTAAATAACAGATAAGCAGCACATCACATTTGGAAACAAAACAGATGAGTGGCATTTGAAGTGAATACAGACAGTACTTTGGTTTTGCATGGTCTGCCACATTTCAGGTTTCCCAAGCAATAGAGAGACTCAAACCTGAATGTGAATAATTGATCCAAATGGACAACAAAAGTATTTGTCAATGATGGAGAAACTGAGGTAGGAAGATAAATTGCAAATCCTCTGAGATCAAAATAACTGTACTTTTATCTGGGAATGATGAACTATTTAGAATTCGTACATGTTAATTATGTCAGGGATATACCAGAGGCATAACTTAATCACAGTTAAATCTCTGAGGGCAGACAATAGTTTTGCACCAAACAAAGAACTTATTTTAGAAATATAGATTCCTTAAAGGAACACAGAGCCCATGTCAACTTGCATGTCAGTGTTTCTACTACAAAAATGAACGTGTTAACTATTAAAGAGAGAAAACAGCATTAATTCTTTTTGATTCGATTGATAAACAAATAGACCCAGTTTAGCTCACCAAGCAAGATTTAGAGCTTATTTACAAACTATAATTATACTTACTTTATACAATGCATATGCAGTTAGTGCATTTCCACTCTGGGAATTTTTCAGGATGCTTACTATGCTGTCTGGTAAACCAATCAATTCTAGGAATGGAACAACATTCACTCCTCTATAAAAGAGAAAAAATTTGCAACCTGAATTGGGATCTGAAACTGAACAGTGATTTACAATACTATTTCCATTCTTCAGCTCTATTATGCAAACTTTGTAATTTGATAGCAAAGTATGTTTTTCATCTAAGTGATATACTTACAGGATTTATATTTCCGTATATATAGGCTAATTAACGTTTTCAGCATTCCAAGAGTTGACCCATTTATATTATCCTTGTCCAGCTGAGTAACTACTAACTTACCTGCAGCCCAATTTACTATGTTTGAAGTTAAGTTCACACAATGGTGGTAAGACAGCTATTCAGGCTCCACTTGTGCAGGTTCAACTTCATGTTCTGTTTTGCATAAAATTACTTTTTTTTCTTTTTAAAATTTCAGACTAATCTGTGGCATGTACAAAAGCACAGAATCCACACTTCAGTGTCCTCTGTTCACTTTTAAATGTATTAAATAAATGGAATGTGGTGTAAGAAAATGAAGCAACACGTTATATGGACAAGACTACAGGGGCTTTGTGTCCAGTTATTTTATCTTGTCAATATAAGGCGGCAAGATGGGTGGAGGGAGCTCCTACCACAATTTCTTTCTATTTGAAAACCAGGAAAGTTAATCATCAGCAAAGAAAAAAAAGACAGCCTATCTTTTCATTACAGGAGAAAACTACATGCAGTTATAGAGGACCTGACTTTCCAATATTTAGAAATGATGTATTATTAATATCATTATCCATTTCTATCTATTATCTTAAGCATTCTTCTGTGCATATAATTGCTTTAGCATCAGGAACAGTAACGGGCAGTAATTTACTGTTACCAGAGCCTACAATCTGAAAGCCTCTCCCCAAAGTAGAAAATGGAGACCTACTAAGATCTGAAAGACAGCATTGACCATGTTACTTCAAAGACCACCATTGCTTAGTCTCGTATGATAAGCAGTCATTCTGAAAGTTATTTTTCCACTTCAAGAGGGTGCTGCTCCTGTGGCACAATAAACTGAAGCTCTGTTATAATTAGTTTCTACTTAAATATTTCAGTTGTTTTAATCTGTCAATTACTTATTTTAGCAGCTAACTTGAGTGTTTCAATCTGAAATGTCTAGATGTAAGCATCAACCTGGATTCATCCAAAGCAAAATATTTTTATAGTTCAAGACCTTTATTCCTCTGACATGAGCTAAATTTAGAATGACATTTGGATCTATAGCTCCCAGAAAGGGCAATTATGCCAGCTGGTTAGAGTAACTAAAACAAACACTTGTGTGGTAAGGCATTCTGATGTCAAAGACCCATCCTTGCTGCCACAAACTGTTGTTGTTTCATGCTTTCTATTACTAAATGTAGAATACTAGCAATCCAGAGATAAACATTTTCTCACATTTAGCAAACCATTTACAGATAGATAAATGTCTCTCATCTGAACTAGCAGCTCATAACCAATATATTAGGTTTTTTTCCAATGAATGCCATTTTCCAGAACAGTAACTGGCACATGCTACAGCTGAAAGAAACTAAAATTAGTATACTTAATTTTTAGCAACACAAATATTTAATTTCCAATTAAAAAGTCTGGCATACTTTTTAAGCAGCAATTTTTTTAGTGGAAGGCAGGAAAGACAGGAAACAAATAAAAAAGGAAAAGATAGACATGGATTGCGAGGAGCTCAGAGACAGGTGAGTGGCATGAAAGTCTAATGATGAGGGAGGATTGGGGAAGAAAGGGGAGGAAGTGGTGAAATATGCGTTAAGTCCTATGGCAAAAAAAGAACAAGCCTATTAAGATCTCACCTAGCAACTCATAATCAGGATTCAAAGTGCCTGTCTTTACCTTGTGAGAGGTTACTAATAATTTCAATGCTGTTTATATTTTGGGGAGACAAACATTCCTTCAAATGTTAGCAACATATCTGGTTGCTATACAGCAATAACTGCATAACAGTACGTAACACTCTAATAAATCCTACATACTGTCAATATAAATCTTATGCTTCAGTTTAAAATGTAGCCTCACTTACCTATTACATATATAGGCACTTTTTAACATGTAATAATGATTTATATGTCCTTTCACCTGTGAAAGTCAGTCTCAATTGAACAGCAGCATTGGGCACTGCAACTAAGTATCAACTTACTTCATGGCTGCATAGTAAAAGGATCCAAACCATACAGTGGAAGTGAGAAGATGCACTGGAATCATGACTTTTCCATACTGTTTAAATGTTTTCTTGAATCTCTGAACGAGACTAATTGATTTGTCTTGTAATGGATCAGGATCTGAAGAATCTGACTCTCCAGGGTTCTGCTTAGGTGTATCAGTGGCCGAAGTCAAAGGATTTCTTTCTTCAGGTACTTTGTGGGGACTGTCTGCTGGCTGTGACGAAAAAGTACTTTTCTTTGAGGCAAGGCACGCTGCACCTGAATGAAGACATCGTTTAGGAGGGTCCAGTGCCAAAATCGCTTTGCATCCAATATTTGGCAACACAGATGGTCCATTTAAGCACTGAAAGATACTAGCACGAGGTAAAAACAAACATGTCCCATGTGCCAGCTGAGATGCAGTATGTAATAGACTCCGTTGCATTTTGATGAAGTGTGGCTGAGGTTTCTACAGAGGGGAAACAAGAACAGAGCAAACAAATCACATTTCTGTAATCTGATTTATGTTTGCTCCAAAGCCACTTGAAATTCTCAAATTTTAAATTGCCTTTCATTCTTTTATTTTAAAAGGTTTTCCTTACCTTGCATGGCAGAAATAATTACCTCCTAGAATTAAGCAAATAATTTTACATCGCACTTCTTTAGCATTCTGAACTAAAATGTCTCCTCTGCTCCTCACAGCTGAAATGCTCATGCTACTCTTTAAAAACATTTTTAGATACTTAGTGCTATCTACTGCTATTATCTGCATGATCTGGCACGCTTACTGAAGTTACCCTTGAAACTTCACTTATAGTAGCAACTAATAGTTTGAGTGATACTTTGAGCCTGCATAAATGTAGTACGAACTTACTTAAGTGCAATTAAAATAAAATTTTTATGTCAATACATTCTTAGTTTTAGTATAATTTTTTATATTCTATACTATTTTGAACTAAAAGTTCATACAGTTAAAAAAAAAAAAAAATCATTAATAATCAATAGCTATAAAACCTGACCATAACAGCTTACCAGTATACATCTTTTAGTAAGGGGGATGGTACTGTTGAATGTCATGTATTAACAGGAGCAAAACTGCACTGCAATTTCAGAAAAACTACAACGCAAAAAATATTTTACAACTTTGGATAACCCAGTTCACTTTATGATCTTTAATGAAAAACAGTTACTCCTGGAATTTCGAAAGAACTATTGAGACATTTCACACAAAAGAAGAGGTATCTCAAATTTTGCATGGCATGTACAGATGTCAAGAAGTTACTCCCCTCCCACCCCCAAATGCATGCTTTGAACTACTGAATGAAATACTCTCTTTTCCTTTATACAACTGCAAGTTACAGAACTGATTTTCCTTCCCTCCAAGAAAAGTGCCACCAATTGATTTTATGTAAAAAATGCCACTGTCAGTTACATTACAATTTTCAAGTCCTTCTGATGGTTTTACGTTTTCAATATCATAACAATTCTTGATCCAACCTATAAATCATTAAAGTTTAATTGAAACTCCACTGTCATCTTCATGTCTACTTCCCCTTCACCTGTAGCTGTAGATGCATTTCAATCAGGTGTTTTGATCATCAATTTGTCTAGGCTGCTGAATATATCAATACTTCATTATATAGGAAGAAGTTAAAAAAAAAAGAAGTTATACATACCGTTTATACTTTCCAGATATGCAACAAGAAAAGAATGATAAGGTTTGTATCTTTCACTAGTTCCCCACCTTTCAAATATATGTCTTCAACATACTGATGACTCTGCTAAAGTAGAAAAAAGTCACATTTAGAGAAATAGCAAGAACAGCAAACCAACATTATTAGAATTTTTGGTCAGCCTGAAATTTTGCTTACTGAAAAAGTTATTGGTATAAATTCCCCTTTGGATACTGATACACTAATGGTAGATTTTTTTCTGAGTAACTTAGAAGTTCTTAACTCTGAATTAGTGTTCTTTTCCAAGAGAGAAAAAATTCGTAACACAAATGCATGAGTTGGAACATTCCTGCCTGTATGTATTCTAGCACTTTTATGTTATCATTGTGTCTGAATTAATTACAGTTACTAGAATTAAAGTTTGATGTGGGGAAAATATTACACAAATGCTTTCCCAGGTCCCTGGGAACCTCTATCTTGCATATTAAGCACAGAAACCCACTTATGTTGGACTCCTACAAACAGGAGGTCATTGCATCAGCAGGGGAAAAGGGAACTTGAGTCTCTGTGTAAGCAAGCTGCTACTCACTCCTGTTGAGTTATGGTCACAGTGGGAGACAAGAAGTATTGCTGCTTATAGAGCAGTAAATCAGCTACAGGTACTGCCTCTCAATGAGTCCAGCTCCTGTAAGAATTCACTAGAAGTAGCAATTGCTTGTGATATCTCTGATTTCACGAGAAGCTGAGATTCTTGCTGACTTCTTAGATCTAAATGCAATTGCTTCTCAAAACAAAAAGTAGTGAAAACAGCAAAACTCAAGTGGCAAATGACAGAGTGCCTTCTTACCAACAACCTTATTTATAGAAATTGTAACAACAAATTAGAAGAAGACAACTACATTGCTTGCCTATTGCCACTTACACTCCTTTCCTGAGTGATAACTCTCCACAGAGGACTGTTTTCCCCTCTCACTAATAGTACACAACACTGAGCATCTGCCTTAAGTAGATTTTCACAATAACCAACCAGCAGACTCAGCAAAGAATATCTATCCACCTATGGGAATTTGGGAGCTCTTGAGCTGGACTTCCACTGTTCATCTGTTTTCAGTGGATGATACCCTACTGAGAAATACCCGTTTCAAGCTACCTTTAAAAATGCCACCATACAGCATGGGGGAAACCACTCTGATTTTGGTTCATTAATGTTATTAACAGGACTCTGCATTCCAACAGCCTTGGAGGGAGACACTTGTTCAGTTTCTTCTTGCTTCTGTACAGAAGAATTATTTTCTGAATTTCCCATTCTATATAGCTTATTTATAGTAGCATTTCTAGATTTTGCTGTCTAGCACCTACTAACAGCACAAAAGTAACACTGTACCACACCTCTGATTCATTGCAATGGCTGCAGAACACTGGCGTATGAAATGGCTTCCCAGGAGTGGGAATTATCCTTAATGTGAAAAAGCAATGGGGTCACTACTACATGATCAACGCTCATCAGTCAATAGCTACTATGGTTGTGATTCGCAAATGAATTTTAAGGCCTCTGCTCACAGAGTTAGGTGCACCATGTAAGACTTAAAAATAGAATGTCATTGATGGCTTTAAAGCAGGGGAACCACTGAGGCCACTGACAAGACCTGCCACACCGCTTTTTTTGTTCCTATATCCTCAATTTGACTTGGAACTCTTTAACTAAAGGGGTCTTCTCCATGATGCAAAACTTAGCTGGTCAAAGGGAAGGTTCTCTAACCCTATACAGTACATCCTGAAAAGGTCCTGAACCTTGTAAGCACAGATGATGGTATGGTTCTAACTAATAGTCTGTGAAACAGTTTACTTCTTGCTTTTCCACTTTTTTAAAAGGCTTTTTGCTAGATGCTTGATATTAAGAAAAGGCTTCTATTTGACAAAATAAAAGAAAATAGGTTTTTCAAAATAAGGTTGGAATCTTCCTAATGATCCTGTGTTTCATAGGAAGGTGCTTTATTTTACGTATCTAAATGAACAAGGGAGAGACTTTTAAAGTGACAGTAAATTGGGGATTACACCCCACTATCCAGTAGCACTACAAGAATAAATGAGACAAGTATTATAATGGTAACAGCAGGATGTATAAAAGGCAGTATAACAGATAATATAACATACACTTTATTAATTTATTTAAAATCAATTTACATTGTTAAAGGTGTAACGGGTGCAGCCTCTCAATTGAATTATTTTAATTACTTGGCTCAGCATTGAAAATGTCTTAAACATAGACAACTCAAAGTGCACAATAAATACGGTTGGAGGTCCAAAGAAATATGCAACTGTAGTTGTTTCATACCTCTAAACCACAAAATAAATACAAAGAAATCTGTCCTTCAACATGTAATTAGTGAAAGGAAGTTCCGATACCCTGTGCACTCAAACACAGGCAGCAGGAGAAAGTGTGTCAGCCTATGGATATGAGACACAATTTTATTCTCCAAGTATAATACTTAAAGAAATTACTGGAGCTATATAACCACAATATTTTGTTTCTTCATTTTAGTGCATTTCATTTTTTTCATGCTGTTGCATGATGCTGTAAAAGCACAGAAAAGGACAGAAGCTAGAACCTTCAGATACCAATGCAGAAAAGCAGCTGGTCTGCAGTTCAAGAATTCTGCGGTAGCTGGGGGCAGAAGGTGTTTTAAAGCACCTTCAATTTCTACATTAGCTTCCTCTTAAAAATGTCACAAGAAAAAAATATATGGTGATGTCTAAGGACAAACATAGCTGTTCTCTGCTGCAAGAATCTCATGTGGTCAGTGACTGAATAGAAGCTTTACTATGAAATGACACACAAACACTTCTGGGATAAGGTCTTCTCTTCAGTGCTGTCATGTTCTGGCTAACTATTTAGTAGCATCTCCAGCTGGCTGTAAACTGAGCTGAAGAGATCTTGGCTGTTCAGGACATACTCCTGGTTGGGATTCTTGAACGTCCATTTAGTTCCTGAAGGCACGTCTGTCTCATGGCAAATGATTAACAAGCCCTCAGACATAAAGGCAATGCTCTAGTGGCCTCTTGAGGAAAAATATATATCAGCTTCTCATTACAATGTTAGAGGTTTTGTTTAGCAAGCTTTGGTCTAAACCTGATGCATTGCAGGAGCACCCTCTCTCTTGTATTTGTTCTGCTAAACTTTTGCCTTCCAGTGATTACTAGGAAGTAGAAATTAGTTAGACTTGCTTTTGTTACTGAGAACAACGAAAGTCCAGGATCTTTTAAGTCCAGGATCTTTTAATATCACAGAGTTGGTCTGTGTTACTACCCCAAATTCATGGGTTTGGATGTGCAAAAAGAGATGGGAGACCATTGGAAAACACAGAAGTAGCAAGCCGGGCCAATATAGGTACAGCAAATGCTGCTGTGGATATCTGCTGTAGGAAAGAGAAATCATGCCAGAGATACTGTTAGATGAAACTTTCATCTGGATAATTTATTTAAAAAGAGTTATCCTGTTACAAGAAACTTTTTCTGAGCTACTAAAGAAATTAAAACACAAGAAAAGGGGTGGATATAACATGGCATAAATCTTTCGTGTTAGTTCTTTTGTAAAAGAGGTCAGAAAGCACTTGAGGGAATTGCGGGTATATGTGTAGACTACACTGATCTATTTTCTCAGTTCTACCAGAAACGCTTCAGACACCATATGTAAAAACGGATTAATTTAAAGCATTTTTACTTGGTTTTTAACTGTTTAAAAAAACCACATTAATTATACCACAAGACAGCTTCCAATGAAAATCTGAAAATCCATGAGCTTTTTTTTTCCCACTCCCAAGACACTTTCTATGAAATCAGAGAATTAATTTACATTCTTGTTATTTTCATTGTCAAATCAAGCATGCTTTGAGGGTTGTACTGTATACACAGAAGAATTTTAAAAGGACACAAACCAAACTTTCAGAAATCCTTTCCAGCTCAACTTTCAGATTGTTTAAAAAGCACACATATAGAGATGTCATCCAAATAGGTCAGTTTAATGTACCGCTTCTATTTTTGCTAAATATCATTAAAAAAAAATCAAAACCTTTTTTCAGATTTAAATTGTTCTTTTAAAGAACATATTGATAGTACTTATTTTTTGTTTAAAAAAGCATCTAGCCAAGCTAATAAACCAAAATAAGAAAAATGCAACAGAAGAGATAACATATATGGGTTGCCTAAAAAGGTAGGAACACATTTAAAATCATTGTAATAAAAGTGCAATACATGTTTTTCCTAAGCTCAATGTAAAATATAACGATAGACCTTTAGGCAACTGCAATGGTTCAGCATAGCACGCAGTCACTATCCATGGACAGCAAAATGGCTGTCTATAGGGATCTTTTATTCTTTGTATTAGTACTTTTAGAGTGTATGAATGAGCATTTAGAATTTGTATTTTGACCTTTACTACTTTTGCAGTGTCCTTGATACAATCTTTTATTTATTCTAAACTAAGAAACTCCAATGAAGCTTGGGCATTGATAGCTGTCTAATCTTCTCTACCACTTAGGGCTGTCTAGAATATATATATCTATGTAACATCACAATTTAGGTTAAAGGGAGTAATGCAAAATAAGTCATAGTGAAATTTATTAAGATCATGATAAAAAAAAAATCACAAATGAAACAAATGAAGGAGTAAACTCTAGTAGACAAATTACCTTAAAACCTTTGCCCCCTCCAATCTCCATCATGTCTAATGTCTATAAAATCTTCACTCAGTAAATGCTATGCTACATTTTTTAAATTGATCACATTACTGCAGTTCAATACAGATGTAAGTGGAGACAGTCACTTTTTAACCCTTATTTTATCTAAGCGACTCTTGTTCTTGGTGAAACAAACACTGTAAGTCCACAAAGTACCTTACACAGCAGTCTTCACTACTACAATCCTCTGTTACTTAAGTATTAGAAAACACAACAAAAATTGGCTTTAGGAAGAATAACAGTTCTTGTAGACATTTATAAAGTCTTGGATATTGGATTCAGAAGGCAAATAAAGCAGGAGAACCTAATGCAATGACTATGTGTTGAGTTACAGATCTGGAATGCTAAACAGGAGGCTTAACTGCGGATCTGCATCCAGTCAATATGACAGTGGTATCCTGATTTTCCTCTGTGTTGTAAAGCATTAGATCTTAAGCTTGCACGCAGCTAAGCATTATATAGAAGTGTGAATGTTCTCTTTCTAACTGATGGCATTCCATCTTTTAACTCCGTTTTCCTGCTTTGCAGCGTTGAACAGCTACATTGGGTTCCTTCATTCAGAAGTTTCATTCTGCCCTCTACTGAATTTTTACGTAAGTACAGCTTTTATACTACAAAGGTCTCTACTCTCCACAATTCCTTCCAAGTATCAATTTGATGGATCATCTTCTGTGTTGGTTCCAGAGCCTCACAAAACAACAGGCCCATGTCAAGGGAAGGGGGAACTGCCCTGCCTTTTAAAGTGCCATCAGATTTTACTTTTTTTGTCCGTTTGTCACTCTACAGACACATGTCTGCAATAAGCAAGTTAGAGATGCTATGCTTTAAGATGTTAACTAAGCTTAAAAATAGGTATAAACGTCTGTGCTAAAAGGTTTAAAAGCCCTTTGTTAGTGCAAAGTCGGGATTGTACTTATCTGCTTATCATTTTGCCCTTTGGCACATTACTTGCCACTTTAAGCTAATGATCAAAATAAGATCTAATTCTCTCTCCTTTCTATTCCACTCTTAGGTAGTGAACTTTCCCAAGCAACCCCTAATAGCCTCTTCTGCCCTTTGTATATATCCCAATGTATCACTAGTTCATTCCTCTCAAACACTAGAGTTTTTCTGTCAGAGGGCTTTCAACCAGAGAGCCATTATCGTGGAGGGGCGTGTGTGCACACATGGTGAAGCAGTTCATAAAGCAGTGGGAAGCTTTTACTAAATAACTAAAAGGGGCTGCAAAAGGTAATTCACATAAGCAAGGCTCAAGTCAGCAGTTTCCTGCATATGGTTTTGAACTCCCTCAGTAAAAAACCCACAAATGAACTGGTGAGGGGTTAGATGTTAAAATACAACCAAATAAATATGCAGATCAGTTTTCTACACTTCACTGAAACACTGCTTGAGAACTTTTTAGGATCTCCCCTCTTGATAGTTCACTTAACTTTTAATTGGCAGATACCTCACTTCTTTCAACTTTCGCTGAGCATCTCAAGAGTTCTGACTCTACATTTTAGCATGCACTGTTAAAATGCATGTTAACACTTCTAACGTTAACACGACTATTAGGTCTATATTCAGGGTTCAGGTATTTCTTTTATGAATTTCTGCTATTTGTCTTTAGAGATCAGAGCTGCTGGGCACACCTCTCTTCACTAAAAGAGGCATCAGTAACAGTCAATAAGTTGCAAACAACACTGAACTCTAGCTTGCTTAAGACTTCCTGCTATAGGCTAGTAGTCAAGCTCAATTTGTAATTCATAATCTTTCAGAACTCAGGACTTATAAAATAAGTGACATAAGCTGACATATAAAATTTATATTATAATACTTAATCTAAACAGCCCTTGGAGTTATAATCCAATATTTATTCCTGAAAGGTTTTATAAAACTGGGGACATGCTGCATATACTGTTACTTTCACCAAAGCAAATGGTGCCAACCCAAATACAGTTCAGCCTTTTTGAACAGACCATAGAATAAGAGCTTTGAATACAAATACTTTCTCCTGGCTAATTATAAGAGGCATTTATTAGGAGTATGCTTAAACTTAGATCTTCACGTCAACTTTGTACAGCCTTCTGCCTCATCTTGCATCGTGACTACCAAAACTGTCTCTTTTTTAGCCTTGATAAATGCCATTTTTTTGCGACCTTGGACCTTTGCAGGCCTTGCCTCGTTGTTCCATGATTCTTCCCTCCATAACCCAACCATCATCAACAGCATTGGCTGTAATAGTATTTTAAATGCAAGTCATATTATGTAAGAATTCTACAAAACACTTAAAACAACAACCTGTAACAAGTCTTCTACCCATCAAATTCACCCAAAGTGCTTATCAGACTTTCAAAAAACATGCTGAAGGAAAAACTCAGAAGACTTACAATTAGAAACCAAGTAGGAATAGATGTAAACAAGCTGCAAACTGAAAAAACACACCCCAAACTCAGCTTCAAATTCAAGAACTCACAGTGGAAGCACTAGGTTCAAGATTTTTTCTTTTATCCTCTCACCACGTTTATTTCACATTTTCAAACACTGAAAAAAGCTGTCATTTTCCCCAACAAAAAATACAGAGCGTTCATCTTTCAGCCGAATTACTGTTGGCAGACATTCACTCCCAGTATAAATCTTTTCTAAATATTCAAAGTAAGTGTTGAATTCCCTGTTGTGAATTCAAACTTGTCCATATGGGGAAATATGTGTAGTATCAATCAGAATATCTTGAAAAATTATGTGTGAAGAGGCAGATCATAACATTTACAGAACACACACATGCTCAAAACCACACTCTTCATCTAATTTTTAGTAAATGCTATTCCCCACATCTCTGCAAATGAGTGTGAACTGTTCTTATGAAGGAAGTATTATTTTTATTAAGGTCTTGAGAGTTTCTTGCCCATTATTCACTTTAATGCCTTACACATTACCTTCTGCATAGACAACATAACTACTAATGCAAACAACAAAATTACACTATCTACAAGTGTCAAAAGGGGCATCAGACTCACAGAGCTGCATCTTTACACCAGAAAGAACTTCAGCAATAGGACCCAAATAACACTCTTGCTCACAGTCCAAAGTAGCAGATTTACTACACTGACGTATTCAGAGTAAAAAAGGAATCCTGTGACTACAACACTGCAACCTTTGAAAGCATTCTGCATTCTATGAGATGTGATCAATGAAGCCCAACACTTGTGTTTCAGCACAGAAACATCCCCTATGTCCAGAGACAACAAGAAGCAAAAGAGGCCATCTAACTTTCACACCAGCAAAATTGGCTTTTAAATCCACAAGACATTAAGAGCAAATAGTTAACTGATTAGCAAACATTGGGGCGAAGCACTACCCATTACAGTTGAAAGGTAAGTGCCCTCATGTCCTACCTCCACTCTTCCATCAGTCAGTTTTGGAAGAGACTTCTGGAATTGCAGTAAAACCACTCACGTATTTTTATTTAGTACCAACAAAATCCATACATTTGAAAAAACAACTGCTGTATTTTAAAATTTCTTCACAAGCACCTGACTCTATTAACCCCCATTCCCTTCCCTCATGCCATTCCACAAGGACAGACCCACACAGGCTCTAAAGAGCTGTAGGGATCATCTGCTACAATGCTCTATAAAGCCACTAAACACACCCATGCAACCTCTTGTTTTGTTTATGTAAGAACTGTTATACATGGTCAAGGTCTGTTTTTGCACCAGATCAAATAGTAAAGCCGTGGAATTAAAATTCAGAGCACAGATAAGTGGCACTTTCATTTTCTGATGTGCACAGAGTAAAACCTAGTTTTACCATTCAGATGTCTTTGCTTAGAAGGAGCAGTGTCATGTCTGGAAATGTAACAAGAAATTTTTGGGGTTTTGTTGACTCATACAATGGGTAGATAGTTTGAAGATGATGCAGGGAGAACTGAATGATGGAAGGCACTCAGGTAGAAAGGATTTGACCTATTTAGAGGAAACACAAAGTTCATGAGAAATAGATCATTACCATTTATGCTGCAGAAGTCTATGTACCAACCACGGTAAAGACTTATTGCACAACCCCAGTGCCTTAAAGGAGAAATTACTTCTGTCCTTAACTACCTACTTACTAAGACGGAGAGAAGGTGGGAGGACTGACATACTAACACAACAAACTGGCCTACTAACACCTAGTTAAATCACAAGTTTCCTGACAGTTTAAAGCTTAAATTCTTGACTTCATATGCACAAAGTATATTGCATTTAACACACCTGTACTGGTACCTTCAAGTTCAACAAAACTTAGGAAGATATCATCACAACAGATCATAATAAATGTTTAACTGAATACTAACTTCCTACTCTAACTGTAATTTTACTATAACAACAGGGACATGAAAAATTATCTGTGGTTTTCAGAGATACCCAAGACTTAAAAATTAAGGAAAAGTCTTGTAACTTGATCAGTAGTATTATTGTTGTTGTTGTTACTATTACTATACTGCACAAGCCATTTGTCTCAAGTCAGACAATCTGCTAGATTGTCATTAAAGTCCTTATAGTCATTAAAAATCCTGGACTCTGAGGTTGATCCTTGCTCTAAAGTGATTGAACTAGGTAGTTACCTATCAGAATATCAATGTAAAAAACTTAAGCTCTATTGTGATGATACCTTACTGTCCAAGAAGGCTTCGATCATGTTTTGGTTCCAGACCTCAGTTCTTCTAGTGGTTTTATTCCATTCTTAATACTAAAATATTGCTGACTGATGTTGAATTTGCTTCATCATCTAGTTTGCAAAAGAAGTTCAGCTTCAACTATCTGGGTTCACAGATTATCAACATCAACAAGAACTGTGTTGGGTCTTCTTCCCAGTCTGCAAAACTAGCTGATTGCAAGGAATGATATAGATTCAAATAGCAGTTTCACATTTCATAAATCATCTTTTGTCATTGAATCTGTTGTGGCCTTATCTTCAAGACCAGTCAGAACTCCCTACAGATCCAGAAACACATCAAGATGCAAACTGAGGGCTGTTATGTGAGATAAGGGGATATCAAGAACTCCCTGTCCTGCAAAAACAGACTTCAGGTTCTTAGTGATGCCTATAAGCATACACACAGAGCTAGGTCAGTTTATCTAGAAAAAAAAGATCACCTACAGCAGGAAAATTACACAGATCCCTTTAGAAACCAAAACCAGACCAAGCCTTTTCTTATTAGCTGCTATAGTCTGCCAAGTAGATCTGTAGACAGTCATCTTTTAACTTTTTACATTCCCTACATACTCTTTAACAATATGAATTTGCCTACTCAGTTTTTGCCACGTGCAAGCCATCTGATATGCACCTACCCAAATCATCAAATTATTTTTTTTTTTTCCTCCCAGATGGCAGTGCTTCTCAAGCAGCAAGTGCAATTCAATAACACTGCCACAGAGGCCAGTCATATCCCTTTTACCTCAAAAAGCACTTGAACAGAAAAGGAGATAAACACCTGCTGTCAGGCCCAAAGGAGGAGATGGATGGTGGGGACACATTATCCTCTCTGTACATGCATTTCCCACACAGAAGCAGCTGCAAGTCATATAAGTTAGCTGTGCAGGCGGCAAGATGCATTCCAAACAAAGAACCTGTTCCTCATCTCCCCCTAAAGCAGCAAAACTTTGGCAAATCATTTTATGTTTGTACTTGTAACAGCAATAACAGCTTGGGGTTTAGGTAAATTGCGGAACACTTTCAGTTTAGGGATTAGTTTTGGTGAGGAATGCCAGGACATTTCATGTACTACTGTTCAAATTAGTATTTTCTCTTTTGGTTCAGCTTGTAGAAGGCATTTCAGAAATGGACATAAATAAGGCTGAACATGCAGTTAATAATACCTGACATTTGATTTAATAGCCTAAAAAATCTTATGACTTCTCAGTCTGACTCCCTGGATAACTCCCATAGTTAATTACCAGAGGCAGATTACCAATGAGATCTATAACTCTACGCAACTTTACCAAGAGGGTTGTGTCTTGTTCAGTCAGCCACTGCCTCCAACTGATTCAGAGACCTCCAAAGCTTGTACATACAAAATGTAAGAGAAAAAAGTGCTAAAGGCTCAAGATGAGCAAGAAAACATAGTTCTACCAGTGAACAGGTAAGAGGAGCAAAAAAATCAGATTTCTCAGTTTTGAGATTCCCTTCTTAAGGAACCCAGCCCTTTGCTCGTGTTTGTCACGTGCCACAAGCAAGTGACCAAAACCCGTGCAAAACATTTATCAGAGAACAAAATATTTGTACAGCCACTTTAAGTAGCTACGAAGTCAAGACACTCGTAGAATCAGTTGTCTCGGGAGAGAAGCACCCTTAGGAGCAGAACCTATCTGCGGTCCTTGAACGGTACAACTGTCAGACGCTCGCGGCCGACATTTTTCACGCCACACAAAACGGCCCGGGAGTTTGCAAAAGAGAGAGGAACCCGGAGGAAGGCACCGAGCTCCGACCAGGCATTGCGCCCCGGCGCCTCCGAGAGAACCGTCCTCCCCGGCCACGAGTCCGTTAGCCCGATCCCCCGGGACTGCAACAGCAAGAAAACCAGCCGGGGCAGGGGACACCCCTGAGCGGCGTAGGAACCCGCCCGCCGCTTCCGACGCTCCCCATCAGCCGCCACCGCCTCCCGAGGCACAACGGCTCCGCTCCCCCCACCCCGGGGGGCGCTTTGGGACGCTCCGCACCCTCCTTCTCCCGCTGCGAGGCGGCAGCCCTTCCCCTCCCAGCCCCACCGAGCGGGTACCTTGTGGCCGAGCCACTGCTCCTCCTCACGGGCCCCGAGCCATGCAGGCGCACCGGGCGACGGTTGACCGGCGGCGGTTGACCAACGGCTGCTGCTGCGCGCGCGCCCGCGCCCCCTCTCACCTCCCCTTCGCCCGCCCCGCGCGCGCAGCAGGGCAACGTGCAGCAGCGCCCGTCCCCACCATCACCTTGAGGCCCCAGCGGGGCTGCCTGCACAGGCGCGAGCCCCGCCCCCTCGCGAGGCCCTTCTGGGGCACGTAGTCCTCTCCCTCCGGCAGCCGCGACGGCTCGCTTTGCGCGTGCGCGGCTCTGCGTTTCCCTCCCGGAGGTGACGTTGACGCTCCTGCCGCCGCGCTCGCGAATGCGTCACTTCCGCAAACAGGATGGCGGAGGCCTGGGCTGGGTGAGTGCCGCACGCCGTCCATCCTGGGCGGACCGGCGGCGGCGCGAGGCGCGGGTGGGGCGCGCGAGGCAGCGGTGCGCGGCGAGGCGAGGCCGGGGGTCGCGCCACGGTCCCCGCTACTCGTGGGTGCGGTGGGCGGGGTTGGGGGCAGTCGTCGCCGCGCCACCGGCCGTCGCCAATCGGCTGCGGGCCGCGCCGGGACACTTGGGGTGGCGGCGAGGCGGCGCGCGCATTTCGTCTGTTGCCGCTGTGGGCCGGGCCCCGGCGGGCTCCCGGGGCCTTCAGAAGCCACCCCGGCCTGCGGACTGCCCCGCTGCGGGCAAGGAGTGGGAGAGTTCCCGCCTGCCTCCTCCTGCGCAGCGCCCCGTGACGAAGCTACAAGTCTTCAGGGCCCAGACCTCTAACGGGGAGGGGGGGAAGGGGGGACTGGAGGGTGGCGCTACGGCCCCTGTCGCTTCTTGGCGTATCCTCGTCATCGAGGGCAGTCCCGTCCCGTCCCCCGGGAGTTTCGAACTCCCCCAGCTTTTCTTCCCAAGGAGCTTTCCCTTCGGTTGCTGTTTCCGAAGTTCCGATCGTTTGTAAATTTTGGTCTTACAAGCGTGCTTGGTGCGGTGCTTGGGGCCGGCGGCGGAAGATAAAAAAGGGCGCGCTTCTTTGAACGGGTGGGTTGGGTGCTGTACCGGAGTGGAAAAATGAGGAAAGCTGTTCTGGGGTCTCTGTGTAGCCGTTCGCTTAACGATTGTGTTTTAGCTCTCGTTGGGAGACTTATGCTTAGATGTAATAAAGCCTTTGTGGTTTTTGTTAAAGTGAAATAGGCGAGTAGAAAGGGAGCTTCTGAATTGTCCTCTCTAATGCCTTACTGAAAAGTAGTTGCACTGCTTCCTGGTGATGGTGTGAAGAAGGTTGGAATGTGCTGAAGGCTACATAAGCTTTGCAGCAGTGATTTGCAGTCCTGTGCACTGCATAGATAGTTTTCAAGTGGAGATACAGAAACACAGTTGCATCTGAAGATTCCTAGGATTCATGGTATTTGAGGCATAGTGGATAGTGTTAGTAAACTCAAAAATTCACAACTGATAGGAAGTTTACGCTTAAAAAGCACCTTTTTTTTTTTTTCTTTGGGGAATCTGAAAACAGATTAAATAATAAATCTATGAATTTGAGGCACTCTGTCGGCTTGTGTTTCTAAAGATAAAGCAATTTTTAGGTTACTTATTGTGGGGAGGGGAAAAGGGAGATTCCAAGCCCACAAGCAATAATACATTGCAGTTGAATCAGTAAAGATAGCTAAGGAAGACTCAAACGTGAAGGGTAAAGATTTATTGTAATTTGCTCTTGTTATAATGAGAGTACTTTGAAATGCTACATATTTTATTGTGCTATCTTTATTAAATAACTAGTCAAATTTGAAGTCTATATGTTGCCTAGAGCAAAGGCATGTTTGGTTTTTTTTTAATAATGCTATTATTATGATTGAAAATCATGAGCATAACTACAAGTAAGTTAAATTACATAGTAAATGATGTGAGTTTGGTTTTTCTTCCCCTTTGTAGATTTCCATTCTGATCAAAAGACAAGACGACTAACCTGTCAATAATGGCTAATTTAACCAAGGCAGAAGAACAGCAAGTAGAGAAGAATTTAGATGAAGAAGTAGAGGAAACGCCTCGTACTTCAGAGGCGGATTCAGGTATAGGTTGTGAAGGTGATAGTTCAACTTCAGGTACAGTGCACTCCACTGAAAATGAAAAAGAAGTTGACAGCGGTAATCAGGACGACAGAGCAAAAAGGAAGAATTTAGATTCTGAAGATGAACCTCCTAAGAAAGTGGTGAGTATCATTTATTTTGAGCTATGTTGAGCTTTGTTTCAAAGCTGTAGCTCAAGAAAAAATTGAAAATATTTATGCTAAACATATGTGAACCAGCATGAGCCACCAATGTCAAAGTTTGAAGGTAGCTTCCAAGCAAAATAACAGGTGCAGAAGTTATGTTGAGCTTAATGGAAGAAAAAGGGCTAGTAATTAGAATGTTAAGAAAACTCGTATCAGCACATGCTTAGTCCAAGATTATCTTTCCATTGTCTGTGGGAGCAGGCTGGTAGTATAGTGCAGGGTTTACTGGCATTAGTCCAAGTCATGTGTCTTGAATTGCTGTGTTTTGTATGTTGATATCCTGTGTGTTAATATAGTTATCTGTTCATGGGAGGTTCTTCCCTAAGACAATTTTGTCTTTTAATTTCCTCAGTAAGTTATTGTATAAGTTAGAGAGTTC
>BJBW01002528.1:56476-75640 GCA_004320125.1 Scolopax mira
AGAATTTTTCCAGGAGGTTAATTTATGGCTAAGTGATTGAGTTAAAATAAAAGGTGCTCTTTGTTGTGGTAGAAACATCATTAACCCTTTCAGCTTTTTAATAAGGCAGTTGTGGGATAATGTTTAGATGGACAAGAAGGCCATTGTTTCCTTGTAGCTTAAGGGTGATTGGATTGAATGCAGCTGCCAGCATCTCCATGTTATTGCTGATGGCTCTTTGCAGCTGTGCTTGCAGCAGCTGAGATGTGTTAATGGATTGTCTGAGTGTGTCCCCTGTGCTTGTCAGAGTCATCTGTTCTAGCTTACGTCACCTTCAGCGGCCATTCAGGAGCCATCTGTGCTTAGCCTAAAAAAGCCTAGAAACGGTCAAAATATTTGTTAGTATCAGCAAGCCTAGTGTGGTAATAAACAGATGATAAGGTCATAGAGATTCCAAACAAGTATGTGTGTGTTTATTTTGAAGTTTAACAAAATTACATGAAACACTGCAGAATTAATGTGGTATATTGAAATCAGTCAAACCTCCTTTTCCCTTGAGGAACTGCTATTTGAATAAGAAGATATTGGGATGTTGGCTTGTAGTCAGCTGTTGGGAAAGCTTTTACTTGCTGTGTGAATTCATAGTGGCCAGGGCTTTGTAGATGTTTGTGGGCTTTAACTGAGAATCCTTCTGTTTAGTTTCTACTGTTACTTCAAACAGTTCTGTGCCTCACAGAACTTCCATTGCTTCTCCATGTTCTGTTACTTTGTATTTTATTTATAATTTATTTGAACTTCATATATATAATTGAAGATTCTTTTCAAGGTGAAGAAATAATAACTGGATGTAGACTGCCTCTTTGTGTCACATGAGACAAAAATTCTGTTGGAGGATTTACAGTTTAGGTTAACCAGAGACATTTCTACAGCTAACTGTTAAGCATTAAATGGGATATGTTGTCTAGTCATTATGCTCATTCTCTTACCATGGTCTGTTTAAAGCTCTGCTGATGGAATTATCCACTTAGGGCTTCATACAACATCAGCTAGTTGGCATTTTGGTTGACTTGTCAGCTTATACACTCCTGTTAGATGTAAACACTGAATTTCTGAAACAGGGTTTTTGAAGAAGCTTAAAGTTCCTCAATAAGGAACATCCTCTTGTTCAATCTCAGACTTAAGGGGAATTAAATTGATTTTTTAAGAGTTGTGAGAGTATTAGAGAACTGAAAGGTAAGTAAGTATTTCTGTGGAGGAAAGATGCTAGGCATCGTCTGTCAGAAACTACTTGGACTAACTGAAAAGGGGATTAAATTTTTAAGGGAGTTGTCTCTGTGATAATTGAAATACTGATGTCAGTAGAAGGATGGATATAGGAATCGTTTTTATATATATATAAAATGATGGTACTCTTCACAGTATTACTTGTTTACTTTCTTAAATGCTTAAAGTCAGGTCTTTTGATTAAATAAAAAGGCAATAAAAAGAATTCACTGTTTGAATCTATTCCTTCCTTCATTTCTACAGCGTGAGATGGGCCATGGGCAAACTGTAGCTGCACATTATAACGAACTTCAAGAAGTTGGATTGGAAAAACGTAGCCAGTCTCGCATATTCTACCTCCGAAACTTTAATAATTGGACAAAGAGTGTCCTCATTGGTAAGGTTCCTTAATTGATTACTTAGACTTTAATAAAATGTAACTAATTTTTGTATCAAAGTCTTAACCTTTTTTTCTGCTTTCTAATATTGGTTATGGCACTTTGTCTCTTAATACAGAGTAAGATTTTTCAAGTGCAATTGAATATTTATTTTGAATCTTTATGATAGTGTTTTATGTTCTTGGAGTGCCAAATACATGCTAAAGTTTTAAAGATAACTGATCTAAGAAATATAAAAAGTTCATACTAGAAACTGTTCTTCATGACATTTTAAAAGAAAAAAAAGTTACAGCTTTAAATCATAAAGTTTCTATCTGTTCATGTTGGATTGAGCTGCTCATGTTGTTTAAATATATCTCAAATATTTTCATAGCTATTTTCCCAAAGTCCTCAGGTGTAGATTAAGCATTTCTGTAGGAAACTTGAAAACATAAATATTTTCTGTTACTCACAGTCAGTGGTTTAAAAACATGAAAAACTAAAAGAAGTAGCTCTTAAAGAATCAGCAGCTTTTTTATAAAAGGTTGAGTCTTCCCTCCCACAACTTAATTCCAAAGCAAGGAAACAAAACCATTGGATATCTCCAAAGATTTGCTGGCAGATTCATGATGAGGGATCCATGCCAGGAGGTGTTGGCACCATTTATTTTATCATGCAGGTTTTTGTTGTGCTTGATCAGAGAAGTTAGAATCAATATTTCAGTTTATATAAAGCTGTTCCTGGAGCCTGCGTTAAAGCCTCTCATTAATGATGAATTTCAGTTGTGTGGTGTTAAAGCAGTTGTATCCAAACATATTTTGTGTCTCTTACTGTGACCAAAAGTTGCTAGCATGCTGATATGTTTTGCATAATATGCCGACATCAGTCAGAGCAGAGATAATCTAGACAGAGTGGGTGTAGATGAGAAAATGAAATTGGTGTAGGTCGGGTAAAAAGAGAGCAAACAAGTAGCTAATGTTATTGCAAGTCCTAGGAGAGCCATGGGAGAACAGTAAGCATTTTTGTAATGTGGCCACAATGAAAAGTTGTGGCTGATGCTTTTAATTGGTTTTTACTCTTTTGCAAAAGGCTTTCCCATACTTTCAAATAACATCTGGCTTAATTGTAATGGTAATGAAAGGGAATTCTGTTTCCCCACTCACACGTGGGGGGGTTGTTTAGCAATGTGCAGTTTTGCCTTTGTCTGCCAGGAAACAATTCAGAGCTGCAGTCATTAAGCACAGAAACTAATCGTTATCTGCTCCATAATGTTACGTTTGTGGTTGCTTTCATCATTAGTGGTTTCTAGAAAAAGAGACTGAAGTCTGTAATGTTAAGAAGACTTACAGGCAAAGTACGTTCTTAGATCTTTTAAATTCTCAAACCTTTTTGGTCCTTTAGGGACCTGTCTACAATACAGGTGAATTAGGGAGACCTGTATATGCATTCTCTCTTTTTATTTTTCTAGGTGAATTTATAGACCGAGTACGACGGAAAAAGAATGATATAACTGTTTTGGATCTAGGATGTGGCAAAGGTGGAGATTTACTGAAATGGAAAAAAGGCAGAATTAAAAAACTTGTCTGTACTGGTAAGAAGACACAGTAACTTTCTAGGGAAAGTACACCGGTGTTTTAGGGGGAAAACAGGCACATCTCCAGTCTTATTATTTCCTTTTTCAGTAAGCCCAAGGATGCAATGATACACTTTCTGTCAAAAAGTTGTCTTTTGTCTTTTAACCTGAAGATAGCTACTTCTTGCATGCTATAAGAACCATTGATTTCCTGTGTAACAAGCTTTCAATTCAACTCATAAATAAAAACTATAATGAGTAAAGAAACACACAGTTACCACAGATTGTCTTAGTCAAATTGTGATGCTGGGAAAAAGATGGACACTTTGTATTTCATGTATTTTCTCACACATCTAATCTCTTGTAGTGTTTTTAATTGTTCTGAAAATACACATGTAAGAGTTACATTTAAAAAAAAAATCAAACCCCACAGCGATTTGGCAAAACATTGACTGATTAAATAGTTTGTAATTTAAATAGTTTGCTTAGATGTTGGGAAGGAGATACCATCTTCCTTTCCCCCAAGAAATATGCCAAGGATAATCAGGGAAGAATTGCTTAACTTCAATTTAAGAGATACTAAAATTTCATAAAGTTCCTTTACTGGGAATTGATCTGGGTATTCTACACTTTACATTTTTTTTCTTGTCTTTCTTTTTCAGTTGGCAGTCTTCAAATACAGTGAATGAATTTGCTTAGAGAATTCTTACATAAATTTATTGTATATTGTTAGTTTTAATATTCAGTGAAATTATGTTCGAGAGGGACAGTCTTAAAAAGTTCTCATGATATAGTGTATCAGCGTATATCACAAATAATTGCATCTCAACATCTTGTGTATTTGTAGGATAATGACGAGCTTTCAGTACTGTTGGAGAAAAATCTGGGAGCTGAACTGTTTTAGCTGATGCATACTAGACATTGCTAACAGCACTTAGTATTAATCTCTTGGTATCCATCAATTGAAATTTTGGAGGCTTGCTTTGCATGTTTGGGTATGGGAGTTTTCTAAAATCTTCAGATTCTAGAGACTTTTGCCTGAAGTAAAGACTGAAAATAACAGGGGGTTATAATCCCAAATACCTCCTGCAAATTAAATTTCTTTTCTACAAATTTTTGTAGGGAAATTCCTTCCCATTAAAAAGTAACTGAAGATCAACTTCTCTCTGTGCTGCCATGGGTCTGCTGTGTTCCAGTAATCATTCTGGTTTTCTGTGGAGCAGTTTACAAACTTTTTTTTAAAATTTCTCTCTCTATATGTAGATATTGCTGACATTTCTGTGCAACAGTGCAAACAGCGAT
Organism: Scolopax mira; assembly: GCA_004320125.1. Lineage (NCBI taxonomy): Eukaryota > Metazoa > Chordata > Aves > Charadriiformes > Scolopacidae > Scolopax > Scolopax mira. The sequence goes on from BJBW01002528.1 coordinate 60,971, forward strand.
ATGAAGACATGAAAGCTCGATGTCGTTATAATGAACATATTTTTGATGCAGAATTTATACAAGCAGATAGTACCAAGGTACAGTTCCTATGCTTCACAGTATTTTGGAAATTTAATGTTCTTGCGTTAAGCGAGTATAGGAAGTGATGCTGGTGCTGCAATATTTAGAGCGTGCATATTCTTGAGAACAGATTGTTTTACTTTAAAGAGAATAAACCACACAGGTTACAGAGACGTATTTAAATGCTTTTTGTTACTGTTTTACAGTGTAATATTCTTTAAGCCTGAATGTTGTCTTCAGGTAATAAATCTTGTGCTTTCAGTTTCTTTAACTTGGCAAGGGAAAGGGAAGGACTACTTATTTCTGGAGTTCTGGGAGCCAAGCATGAGATGTTGGAAACCATCTTGGTGAATGTCTGTTTTATGCTGGAATGAATGAGGGATGTTTTCTGATTTGACTTTTACATTTTGTTTATCTCAGAACTCTTTTTTTGTAGTAGCATTTTAATTACTATAAGAAATATATTCAAAGCTGGTGTGGTAGAGCAGATTTCTTAAACTGTCTGAAAGTGATACTGAATACATTGCTGAGCCTTATGAAGACAATCTTGTGACCAGCATTGCTTTTGCTTCTTGGAAATGTGTGCTGAGAGTGCCCTGCTGATGCAGGCTGAGGGACAGAGCCTAACTGGTTCCAGCATACCTGTGGAAAGGCTGAAGCTGTTCTTACCAGCCTTGCAGGGAGCGTTGTTGGCTTGAATTCTTGGTTGCTTTCCTTCTTCTGTGGTATAGTCTGTTGCAGGTTCCAGGTCATCTCTCTCAGCTCAAAATTACAGTCAGGGTAAACCCTTAGCAGTTAAAATATCTCTGGAAACTCTTGGGTTTTGGCCTTTCAGGTGTAATGGTGGTGTTACTTGGCAACATGAAAAGAATTTGAGGATGTGATAACTTTGAAATGTGCGTGTCCATTCTTGTTGTTCCCAAATGTTGTGTATGGTTTTCTGCGTAGCAGAGGACTTTTTGCCTTCTTACTTTTTTCATCTTGTTCTCATTGAACTTGTGAAGAAACAAGGGCTGAAAGGGAAAACATCAAAGCATTATGAGAGTACTGTATTCATTGGAAGATTTAAGTGAATCATGCTTGTTTCTGTAGCTTTTATTAGATTCTTTTTTTTTCTTTTTAATCTATTTCAGGATCTCTTGTCTTCCAAGTACAACGATCCAGATATGCGCTTTGACATTTGCAGCTGTCAGTTTGTTTACCATTACTCATTTGAGACATATGAGCAGGCCGACATGATGCTTAAAAACGCCTGTGGGAACCTCTCTCCTGGAGGGTATTTCATTGGCACAACTCCAAATAGCTTTGAACTTGTGTAAGTACTTGTATATTCTCGTAGTCTTTCAAAAGTCAGTGAAGCGTTGTTAAGTGATAGTTGTTCTTACTGTGCTCTGATATGGTTGTGCAAATGAAAGCAAGTTTTTCTTCAACAGTTTTGAATTCTGATTAGGAAAATCTCACTCATGACTTTGACTCAAACAGGTAAATCTGTACTAGTCCTTGTTGCTTGCACCATGGCTCTTCTAGCATAGAGAATAGCTCCTCATACATAAATCCTCTGTAGTGATTTAAATACTGGCAAAACAGCCACAGCCTAGGGAATAACTGTCAGAGTTTTTCTGTGGCAGTTCCAAGAAGCCAGATTTGCCCATGTAGACTTTGTCTGGTTTAAAGGTTAATCTTTTAGGTCCATTTAGTCCTTGGTATGTTATATAGGAATGATAAACTGTTACAACCTAGTATGCTGCTTCTCTTCAATTTTGTTGTTTCATTGCCTTATGAGATAAGGGAGAGGAGAAACTACAGAGATCACTGAATGCTGTACTGGGAGAAACGCCTTCATACCTCTTATGTGTAGTTTTATCTGCCTGTTAAATTAAAAACTGTTTTGTTTTTATCTCATTCTATAGAAAGCGACTTGAAGCTTCAGAAACAAATTCATTTGGGAATGATGTGTACAGTGTAAAATTTGAAAAGAAGGGAGAATATCCGTTGTTTGGCTGCAAGTATGATTTCCACTTGGAAGAAGTGGTTGATGTCCCTGAGTTCTTGGTTTACTTTCCATTACTGGAGGAGTAAGTTATACACTATACAATGAAAGCTGTGAAACAATAAGCATTTGTTTAGCTCCTCTGTCATTGCATAATAGTTGCAGAAAATTGTGTTTTGCCATTCTTATAATTTACAGTTCTTCATTTTTTGTTGCTCCAAGTGAAGAGGGTTCTTGCATTTGCATCCACGACTGTAATCTGTCCATTGTACTTAATTGAAGGTGCTCTGGTCAGAAGACTTGAAACTAGGTCTCACACAAGAATGTCTGTGTCTGTTAATTGGATCTGTCAGCAAGCCTTCAGTGCTGTCATCTTTTTCTTCTTTAATCTTAAGTTTTTGGGGGGTTTCATTCTGCCTTTAGTCCTTCAGCAAGCTGCCTTGTATATCCTCTTCACCACGGTGCCTCTTTGTTGTCTTCTCCAACTTTTTTTTGATGTTTATAGGATTTTTCCTACAACTTTTTTTTTCTTCCTCTAAATCTTCTTAATCTGTGAGCATGTTTTACTGTTACCTCTGTGTGAATTTAGATTTTGCCTTTCCCAGACTGTCTCCCGAGGTACCCAATCCTGTTGGGATTTTTCCTGCCATTCAAGCTCAGTGTAGTTGTTAGAGTATTCAGCTTTCCTTTCAAACCTGTGCATTTTCCTACACTTCATTTGTAGTTCTTTATGAAAAATACCAACATCTGTCACTGACACCTGTAACTTCAGTTTTGTATGACCACAATATCTACATATAACTGAGGTGTAAGGCTCTAAATCTGGTGAAACAGGTTCTCTAAATATATCCATAATATCTGATGTGACAGGGTGATGATGCTGCAGGGAAAACAGTATAGTCTCTTTGGAAGTTCAAATGAAATTTAATTCTGTGTGTAGGGAAAATAGACATTTTTCTAGTAAAATGTTTTTAAGTTACTTATGTATAGACTTTTGTTGTCCTAATTAAAAAAAAAAAAGTACAGTTTGTGGTGTTAGGGCTTTTTTTTTTTTTTTATCTAAGTGTGCTTACTACAAAAACCTAATTCTAGAAAGAGTGTAATCCTAATGAATACCATAAGATGTCACTGTGGCTTAGTATTGTTCCTTTGAAAATACATCTACAATTTTTTGGTTTCCCTAATTAAGCTTATTATTTTGACAGAATGGCAAGGAAGCATGGTATGAAATTAGTCTACAAAATGACATTTCGGGAATTCTATGAAGAAAAAATCAAGAACGAGGAGCATAAAATGCTGTTAAGGAGAATGCAGGCCTTAGAGGTAAGTATGGAGGTAACTTGTTTGATTTAAATAGCATTTTACATCTTGTTAATTATTTATGCAATAATTGAAATTCCTGTTGCGAACACTGTGCAATTAATTAAGGGATAGCAGTAAAAGAACTAAACTCCTGTGGCTGCAAGTGTGACTGTAGTGGGTTGACCTTGACTAGCTGCCAGACACCACCAATCTGCTTTCCTCCTCCCTCTTCCCAATGGGATGGGGGAGAAAAAAAAAACTTGCAGGTCAAGATAAAGACAAGGCAATTGCCTTCCTTGGCAATTACCACCATGGGCGAAACAGGAGATTAATTTAATTTATTATGGGGATTAAAAAAAAAATAACACAAAAAAACCAGACAAATCTAAAAACTCCTTTGCCTCACCCACTGCTTGTTCACAGGCTCAACTTCACTCCTGACCTTTCTAGCTCTGTTCCCACCTTGCAGTGCAGGGGGATAGGGAATGGGCCCTGTAGGTTAGTTTCACATTTTTCTCACTTCTCTCTCACAGCTGTTGTGCAGGGCTTTTTTTTTTTTATGCTTTCTTCAATAGACTTTCCATGGGGAACCCTACTTGTTGCTGAGGGGCTCAGCCCTGCAGTGGCTCTATTGGCCGTGTGTGGTACGGCAGAGCCTCGGCCTCTCCTCTGAGAAGTCACCTCTGCAGCCTCTTGCTGCCATCACCTGGGCACCAGCACCCACTAGAGTGATTCAGTTCAGATACATTCAAAGGTGGATCTTTGTGCAAGGAATATCGATTGAAAAGACAGAATGTAATCTCTGTAGGAATAAAAGGACGGTCTGTGTTTGTAGGAAAAAATGGTACTTTAACTGAGCTGATGTTTTTGTCCAAATTTTTTTTTAAAGTTTTTTTTTTCCCTCAAGCTCTTAACACTCGGTGACTTTGGAACCTTCAGAGAAGCTTTTCAGTGCCATCTCTGAGGCTTTGGTTTTGCTCACAGTTCTCTGTGCTTCCCTACTCCTTCGCACAGTAGAATTTTTCAGCATAAAACTATCAAGTCAAGTATCTGGTGGCTTATTAAACTGAGTCACACGGGCTGCAAGTCGACTTAACTGTCCTTGTTGACTCTGAAAGGGACAGTGCTTTGTATGGGCTTGTATTGCCAGAGGCATGGTGATACAGCCTTTGACATAGAAGCTTTGTTCTTAGAAAAGTGAGAGTTCTCTTAAATTAGTGTCCACTTGCAATTGAGGGCTGCATTGTTAGGTACAGAGCATTATGCAGTAATCAGGATCCTTTATGAGTATATATTAGTTTTGAAGAATCAGTTGTATATTTCTGTTACAACTCCTGTGTGTTAATAAAACATTGTAAGCATTCTGCTTGAAATCTTACAGTTGCTTATTTCTTAGTACTGTTTTCCTGTTTTGGAGACATAAGGATAAAAGTTTATTTATAAATCCTGTGTGTCAGATTTCCTGGGAATTAGGGAATATCAGACCTGATTTTGTGGGTGCTATAATAGGGAGATATATTTTAAGATCCTCTTAATAATTACTGACCTCCCTTCTGGGCTATATTGTGACAAACCCTTGACTGATGTGATTAATCTATCCTATTAGGCAATTGATATTTTTTTCTTATTTTTTCTGTGTTCTCCAGCCATATTCTACATTCGGTGATTCCAGGCTTGTTTCTGATAAACCTGATGATTATGAACATGCAAAAGAGTTCGTCAAAGATGGCAAAGCAAAGTTACCATTGGTAAGTTCTTTCTTGCTTCACAAGAGCGAATGATGCCTCTAATTGAGGACATGTGGTGCTTTCTTCATTTCAACTGCAATGAAAAATAAAACCAAATCCATATATTTCTGACTTCAGTTGCATTAAATATTGTATTCTGTTCATATTCAGTAATGAAAAGAAACTTTTTGTGATGATCATAATATTACCTTGTACAAAACTGCTATCCTGGCACACATTTTTCTGCATTTCTTTTGTTTTGCAGCTTGATTTATGACTCCAGAAATAAAAGAATAATGAACCATCTTTAAGGGACATGATATTGGATCAGTAGTCCAATTAAATATTTTTCTGTATCTAGTCCTGTCTTTTAATGTACATGAAAGTTTTCTGAGCTTGCTGTGTTTCTCATGTTTTTATAAAGGATTATAAAGGGATGGAGGTGGAGGCAGGTAGTGTACCTGGGGAACGTATCAGCACCTGATACAGAGCCTCTTCTGGACTTGTGCACAAGTTTTGGGCATCTCGGGCTGGAGAGCAGCTTGAGCGAGGTCAGGTCGCGCTGTTGTGTGATGATGGGACCCTCTGCACTGCAGGGTCACTCAGCCCAACAGACTGTTGGCCTGTTCTCCTGTACCTGTGTAATGCAGGTGCGTTCCATTGTCAGGGTGTTCCAATGCCCTACCTTCCTAGTTATTGGAGTTATAAGTATCTGTGCTCTTCTCATCCCTAAGTAGCCCAGCCAGTGTGGGTGACTAGAAGTGGGTCTGTGAAAGATTGATAATTCTGAGTTAAACTGGTGTTTTATCGCTTCCTCGTTTCTTGTTGAAAATGGATTTTAATTTTTTTTCTTTTGTCCTCTTCTAGGGAACCTTGAGTAAATCTGAATGGGAAGCAACAAGTAGGTGTTGTTTTGAAAACACAGTATTGACTGAATGACTGCTATGGAAAGTGTGTAAAATAGGCTGTTGGTTATGGAAGGAAATCCAGATGTTAAATATAACAAGATTTTATTATTTGTGTTATTTCAATGCCTGTTGTTCAAATTATATAGTGCACGTATCTCAAGAAATTGGGAAGGAAATGCATAAAATAGGTTGAAATTTTGCTTTGAGTATTCTGGCACACAAACTTTTGGGTTAAAGTAGTCTGGGGAAGCCTTACTTAGGATGTATGAAAAGAGGATGCCTGTGTTAAAGGGTTATTTTGCTAGTGTTAGAGGATTAAGTACTGTATGCCTGTGTGGTACACTTGCATATTACACTGTTACCAGTCAGCTAGAAACCAAACTCCACTGGGGACATAATTTCATGAAAAATAATACATATCTGTATTGGCAAGGGAGGGACCAAAACTTTATTCTTTGCCTCTAGTGATATGTGTTTCAGGAAGATGCAATTAAAGCAAGGATGGTGAAGAGGTATTTGTTTTATAAAAGGAGGAGAAAAAAAGTCAGTGCCTCAGACACTGAAAAGGATACACTACTGTTAAATATATTTTGAAATTTTGTGTGCATGTGACATCCTTTTCAGAGTTCAATAAAACTCAGATATAAGGGACTGAGAATTCTAAGGATAAAAATTGACTCCCAGAGAGATCATTGCGAACTTCTGTGTAACAGCAGGCAACCAGTACTTGCATTTTGCAGATCGTTATTCTTGCGTTAGTGGTTTAAAAACAACGAAAAACGCTGTTCAATTCACGAATGAAAAAAAATCTTAAAGTTGTTCGCTGTCTCAAAGTGATATCTTTTTTTTTAAAGGTATGAATCATAAGGTAGACATTCCAGCAATGTAAAAGTTTTATGTAGACTATTAAAGCCCCTCTCAAGTAGGTTTTATATCTTTAAAATTTTGGTGATGCCTCTATTTTCTAAGTAGTCTCTTTTTTCAGAGAGATTTGGAGTATGGAGCCTCTAATAGAGTATAAGCACAGCTTGCTTGTTGCTCTGGCACCTCACCCATTAAAATGAAATCTGAGTTCAAGTGGAAATCCATTAATGTTTAATTAGAGTCATGGTCCCGCGAAACTTGTTTAACTTACCTGTCTGGTATGAAGCATGGCTGATGTCAATTGTATGCCAAATCAGTGTTTCCCAGGGGTGCTGGTGTGGGTGTGTGAGTATCCATTCCTAGAATGGTATTGTTCTGGAGTTGAGAAAATGCCATCTAGCATTTGTAAATATTCCTTCTTTGTCCATGGTATTTTAAAAGAGAAAATTAATAATGTTTGTACCATTAATTTATTTACTTTTTAATTAAAAATTAATTTGATCATTTTTCCTCTAATTATCTATTGGTGTGTGTATGAGTCTTTAAACTTAGTTGCATATAACTTTTTATGCACCAGTGAATGTCAAGTATGTGTAAATGCATAGTAGTTTATGAATTACATTCATGTTTCAGTAATAGCATTAACTGAAGTTAATGTTGCATTAACCATATCAACGGTATTTAAAATAATTTATTTTTGTGCATTCTTAGCTTTATTGTGAAAACATGTCTAAACCATGCTGGAGTTGAAAACTAGGGTTACTCATTGGGAAAGCATAGCAGTTTTTATAATTTCAGTAACCTGCTAACAGGTTGCTTGGGCAGAGTGTCAACCTGTTTGCATTTTGAAGACTCAGTTGAGTGGCAGAGGAAGCTGAAACTTTAAATACTCCGTTTTCTTTTACTTCTTAGGTATTTACTTGGTATTTGCATTTGAGAAGCAACTGTGAAACTTCACATACTGGATGCAGCAAGAAGAGGTCATATCCATGTGCAAGTTGGAATGGTCAGAAATCCATTGTGGCAACTATTTTTTTATTTTTTATTTTTTAATTATCAGAAGTGTGCAGGACACTACCGAAAACAAGAGCAAGCTCATGATTCTGAGTTACATTGCCTGTCTGTGACAGATGGACTTGTGTGTGTATATATAAGAAAGATTCTGAACCAGTCTTTTTAAGCATTTGTAAGCAATCTGCATGCTCTCAAAACTCGTGTTTGAACTTGACACAGCTTTTATGTTAGAAACAAATGTTTTGTTAGTAGTTCGTAGAAGTATGTTTGTGATTACAAGCCTGACCCTGCACTTTCTGAAAAGGAGAGAAAAATGAGTGTTGACTTTGGTGGTGCAGAATGAGGGCCTAAATATTGTGTTGCAGAGCTCAGTTAATTCATAATAAGATGTATTCAGACATATAGGGTATGTCTACATTGCATGCAGAGCTAAGTGGCAAATAATACCTGAGTCAGTTTGAGTACCTCTGTGCTGTGCTCAAGCCTGCAGTGTAAATCTACCTTAGTGGTATTCAAGGTATAGTTTATGTGGTTAAGTCCCATGATGTTCCTGTTTTTTGTGCTTGCTGGTATACAGTGTCTCTTCATGGTGCTTTCAACATTAAACGAGTTTGTTCTGTACGAAACTCCTCTGAAAGTGAATTTCTAAAGTTTTAAGTCTCTACATTGTTTTTCCCAGTATGACTATGTGATAATAACAGCTGCTGAACTTAGATTACTGAACATTTTCTATTGTATTAAAGACTCTCCTGACTTTTTGGTAGTTTTAATGTCTCCTGGAACTTATTAGATAGATCTTAGGATGTGTTTGTTATTTCACAAAATTCCAAATAGACTTGGCAGAAGGATGAGCTGTTGGTGGTGATGAGGAACAAAGGGGAGCCTGTATAACACTTGAGGATACTAAAGCTCACTCTGTGAGGGGGGGGCTGTGTATATTCTACACACCCCATTTTGCATGTGGATAAGTCCCCAAATTAGAGTCAAATACTTTGCTAGGGAGTAGAATTTAATGACATCAATAGGCAGGACTGTGCCTAACTACCATCTTAGCTTCCTGTCTGTCTCTTAGAGCTGGCTTAAGGATTTCTGCCATGCTGTTGGTCTGCTTTCCTGTGCTTGTAGCCATCCACTACTGAGAGGGTGTGAGTACTTCTTGTTTCCTCTCCCTTCTTGAGCTAACAGTAGCTGTTGGCTAGTATAGTTTACATAGAGGTGAAATGGTGATATGTTGATGGTAAATGAGTATTTTTAATAGCTATAATAAACCTAGGAAAGAACATTTCTGTTACAGAGTTAATCATTTGGGTTATTTTGGTTTGTAGTTGTATTGCCTTCCCCCTGTAATTATGTCATGCCCTTTCCTCCATGACTCCCGATTTATTTTTTTACTGTATAGAAGAACACCTATAACCTTCACCAAGGCAGTAGAGTCACAGTCAGTTCTGCTGCTGAAACTAAGAAAACAACTCTTTCTTCTCTGTTAGAATTAGTACTCATGAAACCATCTGAAAAATGCTGAAATGTTTTATTGAAATTTCTGTGTGTCAAAGCTAGTTTTGTTAGATTTCTTGTATCAAATTTCCTTTGAAAGTGCATTGTTATGCTATTTTTGGAAGAAATCAGAATAATAAAAAGAGGGGAAATCCAGTGGAGTGTCTTTCCTCTTCTAGGCAAATCTCAACGTATCACAGAGTCATCTAACGGTTGAGGTTGGAAGGGACCTCTGGAGATCGGCTGGTGGAGCCCTGTGCTCATGTACCTGGAGCTGGTTGCCCAGGATTGAGAAAAGCTTTCTGGACACAAAGAGGGAGACTCCACAGTCTCCCTGGGCAACCTGTGCCAGTGCTCAGTCGTTCTCACAGAACAAGAGTGTTTCCTGATCTTCCTGTGTTTCAAGTGTGTGCCCGCTGCCTCTGGTCCTGTCACTGGGCACCACTGAAAAGAGTCACAGACTCATAGAATGGTTTTGGTTGGAAGGGACCTTAAAGATCGTGTTGTTCCAACCCCCCCTGCCATGGGCAGAGGCACCTCCTAATAGGCCAGTTTACTAAAAGCCCCATCCAGCCTGGTCTTTAACATTCCCAGGGATGGGGAATCCACTACTTCTCTGGGCAACCTGTTCCAGTGTCTCACCACCCTCACAGTAAAGAATTTCTTCCTGATACCTCATCTAAATGTACTCTCTTCCAGTCTGAAGCCATTATACCTTGTCCTATCACTACATACCCTTGTAAAAAGACCCAAAGACCCTCTTCAGCTTCTGGTAGGCCTCTTTCAGATACCAGAAGGCTGCTATAAGGTCTTCCTGGAGCAGAACATCGTGGCCTTCAGGATTACTAATGGACAATTGAAGGTGGGTTTGTGCTGAGGTCATCTGAGTCAGGTGAGTTTTGCAATAGAAGGAGTTTTGGCAATCCCTTGAATTAAGAAAGGATGGAGGGGTGATGCATGAAGGGTGCTTCACAGTTCAGTGTTGGGTTTTCAGATGCATTTTACACGGTCAAGGAATTCAGATTAGAAACAGCAACTTAACTTTGTAGTTCAGTTTATCCTCTCTCACCTGCGTACTGAGGCATAGGAGTTGGGAACAGGAGTTAAAAAATGCGTAACCTTTTCCTCTAGTTCCTTCTGTGGTGGCAGACAGTTGAGAACTGTGGTGGAACCCAGTTGCTTGCATGTAGTTGCTGTGGAGAGCCAGCACACCTGAAAAACTGGTTTGCGCTTAACATTAAATGTATTTCCTTGCCTCAGGAAACGCCTCAGGTTGCCATGAAAGTGGATGTGTGAAGATCCTGTTTTAACTCACTGATTAACATGTTCAAAAGTGTGATGACTTATATGTATAAATTTGTGTTGATAAAGTTGAAGTCAAACACCAGCCCTTTGTATTTAACATGGATTCAGTGCTCATGAAAGATTCATTTGCCAAGGTGAGGATGGAAAACTTGTTAAAAAAAAATAAATCAGTACTTGTCTGCCAGTGGCAATTGGTCATAACATTTTCTCCCATCTTTCCTCACTTTTGAAAGAGGCAGCTGTGTATTTTGTTTCCTTGTCCTGTAGCTGAGGTTACGAGGCAACGAAGTTGCACCAGTGCTGTCAGTATAGGTAATTGTTCCTTGTGGGGTTTAGGGTATTCTGCAACCTTACAGCAAAAATAACAAAAAGGAATTTTGTATTTGTGCAGGAAACGTGTCATGCTCCAGGTACGTTACTGTCATATCAGTGCTATATTTTATGAGCTTGCTTTTGTGAATTACACACCAGTGTGATAGAAATTGCTGCAAAGCACTTAGGTATGTGGTGTGTTTTGTGCTTAAGTTTTAAGCGAATGCTTAAGGAGGCGTGTTGCCTGGTAGAATGTATTTGCTGAAGAAGCTAGACTTGATACAAATCTTACAGGTACTCCTGTTACAATATTTGAATAGTTTAATTTAATAATGAACATCTCATTCCTTTGATTAGAAGTGTTTTCCTTTTGAGTCATAGTCAATAATAAAGCGTGCTGTCTTCTAATATCTATTTTTATTAAAAAGAGTAATTAGATGCTGTGTTCTAATCACTAAACTGTGTTTGTAAAGACTTTGAAAACAGTTAAGTTAGGGAACATTAATCTGGGTAGCAGTAAATTTTAAACATCTGCAGAATAATCAAGGGTCTGATAATAAATCAACTTTTGCAGTCCACTTATTGCCATGGTAATAATGCTTCTGGATGGAGAAATGGCTTGTCTAAAATCAAGCAGGACTAACAGTAGTCTTGTGATCTAAGTCCCCATTCTTCCTTGTGTGCTACACATGAGAGCCTCTGTCTGTAGGGAAGTGAGGGAATTGATATCTGTATTCTTACTCAGGAATGCAAATAAGTGTCCTGATTTTTCAGAAGTGTGAAGCACAAAAATCAGGTCATTTAAGTGCCAAAAGACACAGAGGCAAGTGTTTAAAGTGTTTTTTTTGAACGAGAAACCTCATTTGAGGTTTTAAGAAAAAATTCTGAAATCCTTGTGCTGATGGCATTATGAATACTTTGTACTGAAGTAAAAACTGTTCATATAGTTTAGTTTTTTGCAGCTTCAGTGTGTAGTGTTGTACAAGGATGTGCTAGTGCTGGTGAAATGGCTTTCCCATAACCTCCCTTATAGTTTACCTCTTTAATATGCCACTATCATAGATTTATGTGCTGCCTTGAATGTTTCTGTTACTTAGGGAACAGACGTAAGGCAGCACAAAGCTAACTTGATAGATTAGGTTTTGATAAATTAAGGGTTTTCTGATGATGCATAAATGCTATTTTGATGGAAGCTGTCATCCTTTCTTCATTTTATTAAAGCTGGTTCTCAACATTATCTTTTTATTTGCTTTAAGGTGGCTCCCAGACCGAAATTTACTTTCAGGGTAAGGTGCTTAAAAATTTAAGGTCTGACTGGTCTATGCTGTTAATAGTTGAAGCCCAAGGAAAGGATATTCTTCTAGTTCATGGGACATATTGCTTGACTAGCAGAGCTTCCTAAGAGTTGTGCTCTCTCTCTGAGTCTCACAGTCTTATCTGAATTCATACAATGCTTCTGAAACAGTCTAATAGAAGGATGTGCTTTTGGTCTCCCTTAATTAGTCTCTAATTGTGATTAAACTGAGTATTTGCTGCACTTAGCGGAGAAGTGAATGTTACCATGGGGTACAATGTACTGACATTCACATTTTCTGCAGTGATACTTTCTCAGTCCCACCCAGGTGCTCTTGGCTTTTCATCTTTTCAGGTTTTTTATAGTGTTGGAATAAGACTACTCAGCTGGTGACTTGCTTGCTCCCAATCAATAATAACTTATATCTTGGTTTGCACTCACTTCTTGACAGTGATGAAATTGTTCTGACTTCTGGCACAAAAGCACTCTTTGTTGTTTTAAAACTACAAAAAATGTACACGAACAATAAACACAAAGATCACCTCGGTTTATAAATAAAAGACAGCTTTTAAGTCTCTAATTTTTATAGTCCGAGGAAACTGCTCCATGGAGTAGTAATTTTCTGGTAGTAGAATTATTCTGAATTGTTTGGTCCAGGTAGCCCTTTTCTTTCTTCACTTCCCTTGCTTTTGACACCTGCCAGTGTACATCTGTGCAACAGACAGCTGGAGCTGAATCCTGCTACTTTATTAGAGAGCTGTGAGTAAGCTGAACAAATAATAATTACAGGGTGGAAAATTGTTGGCTTCCTTGCATAATTCATAAAAGATTTAATTAAATGTTTCTTTGGCTAGAAGTAGATCACTACTTCTTAACAACAGCCTCGAGGAAAAATTGGGCAGCCTTAAGAGTATGGAGGGCTACCAGCACCTTGAGGATAATGGTATGGGCTGTTGGACCTCTTAGAAAATGGAGAATCTGGGCTGATTACTGTGAGTCTGAGCCCACAGGAGACTTTTGGGCATAAACATGGAACCCCAACTGTGATAATCAAGGGGCTGATTACATAGTGTACAGTTTGTCTAATGCCTGTTTAAGGTGAAGTTTATATAAAATGGAACACAATCTGCAAGGAGGACGTAGTCCTAAGGCTGCCCTGAAGATGTATCTGACAGGGATTAGGTTAAATTTGTCTTTTTGCTTGTGGGTTGTATCACTTTGTGGTGTGAGAGCACTTTCATGCTTGATGCTGTCCAGACAATTGAAAGAACATTTCTTCTTCTGAAGAACAGTTTTAAATCAGAAGACATTGGTTTTCTAAGTTACCCTGCCTGGGTAGGGAAACTTTGCCTTCTATAGTACTATGGATTTGTGCCTGAATAGAGATTACTTGATATTTTATTATAATTTTGTGAGAACATTTTTGCTATTTCATAGAATCAGAGATTAGTTTGGATTGAAAGGAACTTTCAAAGATTGTAGAAACATCTTCCATTAGACCAGGTTGCTCAAAGACCTGTCCATCCTGGCTTTGAACACTTCCAGGGGTGGGACATCCACAACTTCTCTGGGCAACCTGTTCCAGTGCCCCACCACCCTCACAGGAAAGAATTTCATCTTAACATCTAATCTAAATCTACCCTTTCTTAGTTCAAAGTGGTTGCACCTTGTTCTAACACTACTGGCTCTGGTAAAAAGTCTGTCACCATCTTTCTTCTAATCCCCTTTTAAGGATTGAAAGGTCTCCCTGGTGCCTTCTCTTGTGCAGTGTTGCGGTTTGAGCTGGGTTGGCCACTAACCGAATGACAGATGCTCTCTTTAACCTATCTCCCTTCAGAGGAGAGGAGAGAGAATAGAGAGAAAGGAAAAAAAAAAAAAACCTTAAGGTTTGACAAAGAAACTAAACTATTTAAATTAAATAATAATAAACTATAATAATATTAATACAAAAATAATGAAATATATACAATACATACAAAATCATAACAAACTTCCAGGATGATGATCGTGTCACCAGTAGGCACTGGGAAAATCCCAGTCTGGTCTCAGCGATCGACAGGAGCTAGACTCAGAAACTGGATTCAGAATGCATGGATTTGAATCAAAGGGAGATGAACAGAGTCCTCCTCAGGTGCTGGCCATTGAAAACAGAGACTGACCCCTTTGATCCCTCAGCTTTTATACTGAGCATGATGCAGTTGGGAGGGGATACCCTGTTGGTCAAGTTTGGGTCACCTGTCCTGTCCACTCTCCTCAGCAGGTGCAACCCCTCTATGCTCTTCAGAGGGCTCTCCAGAGGAGAGCCACCAAGATGGTGAGGGGTCTGTAGAACAAGTCCTATGAGGAGAGGCTGAAGGAACCGGGCATGTTTAGTTTGGAGAAGAGGAGGCTGAGGGGAGA
>BJBW01002528.1:78343-121617 GCA_004320125.1 Scolopax mira
ATCTATAGAGAAGGGGACTCCACAACCTCCCTGGGCAGCCTGTTCCAGGGCTCTGTCACCCTCACCGTGAAAAAGTTTTTCCTGATATTCAAGTGGAACCTTTTGTGTTCCAACTTGTGCCCACTTTCCCTTCATCTTAAATGGGAAATGGCATATACTCCCTACCCAATGTAGTACTTTTTCTTTCTTTCAGTAGTAAACCAGCCTGGGTAATCTTGACTTTGCACATACACAGCAAAGTACTTGTTTTACTTCTGTAACATTGAAACTCTTTTTGCACTTAAGCTTGTTAGATCTAAAGACACATGGTGATGACATTTATGTAGAGAGCAATGACAAGATTCCTTACACATCATTTACTAGGACCAGAGACTTTATGAAACTCAGCCTTGTGCTGCGTGGCAAAACTCTATTCTGTTTTCTGGCTTGCTTGACATAGAATTATACAAAGGGTTTGTAATATGAAAGGTCTCAGATTTCTAAAACCAAACTGAAGAGGAGTTTTAAGAATTTGGATTTTAAATTATTATTCCCTCATTCCTGCTTACCAGATTCCAAATTCCTGTAGAAACTTCTTCTTTTTCCCACCCCATTCTGTTTTTCTTGCTTCCCCAAGTTTAAGCACAGTTTTGCTTCTTCTTTGGTAAAGTCCTTGAGAATGCTGATCCAGGCAGTTTGCTCAGACTGTTGAGTAAAGTATTGCCTAGAAAAGTCTTTTTTCAGATGGACTCAATTGCCATCACTTTGAAAAGAGAAGGGAAGGCAAAAGAGCTAGGGTTGATGGGCCAATATGGAGGCAAAGTGTGTTAGTATTTGTACTACAAAACTTATGTAAGTCCAGCTGAAATGTAATTTTTTCTTTTAGTCACTGGAATCAGTAAGAGGGACAATGGGTGAAATTAGTGTGAACATTTGCTAACAAGTCAAATAAGCAGTAAAAGAATTTTGCAGACTCTTATTTACCTATGCTTAATAAAGTATGACATAATGACTTAGGATAGATTGCTTATGAATAACCAACAAGGGGATATGTTGTCATGAACACCAGAATGAAGTATAGATGTCTATAAAAATGTCAGGTCAAAGCCAAAGCTTAGAGATTAGTTAATAATCACTTTTGTAATATACAGTGAATAGTTTTTACAAGTAAAAGACATGCCATTCAGTCCTGCTGTAATTAAAGAATGTTAATGAGACATGCCAGGCAATACTCTGCTGGGCAATTATAATTCATATAATGATGTAAGGCAGGCAGCAGAATGAATGTAGTGTAGACCTGCAGACTACCAGGAAAATCTCAGGGTCTGGGAAATGCTGATCTAGTGCAACTACATAAATAAATAATTGAATTTTGATCTATTAATATGCTGATAGACACAGAAAAATGTTAAGTGACTCAGCAAAGGCTCTGGGCGATATTGCACACACAAGAGTTTCTGGTCTCCTGGCTAGATGACTGATTTGGCTGGAAACCGGTTTGTAGAAAGCAACAGTTTCAGTACTACACCCTTTTAGTATTGTCAGAGAATCGCTTAAAAGCCATTGGTTCACTTTCAGCAGATGGTTTTCTGCTTTTATGTATATAAGATTTTTTCTGCCTGTACCCTACATCAGTAGTTGATAGATTCAGGTTGGCGCTCTCATCTTTCTGTTCCTATGCATTCAACTGCATACAAATACAGTATTGATGCAATACTGTATATGTAAAATTTCATGTTAGCCTTTGCTAGAGCTTCTCTCAGATCCAGTTCTCCATGGAATATAATTAAAACAAGCCTTTATTTTCGTTTTCCCAAGGCTGTAGTTTTCTGACTTAGTTCTTTGGACAATGCCTATACAGAGAGGCCAAGAAAGTTCTTTAGCCCAGCTGTCATAGCCTTTGAGCAGAGACTTCCTTGCTCAAATCTGCATTAAAAATTGCTGGCAAACTATATTCTGTGTAGTTAGTCAGGAATAGGAACACAGCAGAGAAGGGAAAAATTAAGTCACCAAAAATTTAATTAATACTCTCCACTAAATTTTATTCCCAGTCCTCCTCTAATTTCTTTTGTTTATTCCCAGCGGCCAGAAAGGTAAAGAGGAAATTATCAATAATTGTCAATGAAATTTGATTGTGAATTATGAATCAATTTAGTTGATGTACATTTATATTAAATGAAGGACATACGGTATTATAATTGTTAATCTGGTTGGGAAATATTAAATCTAGGGGACATGCCTCAGGGGAGCACAAGGTACTCCAGGTACCTCAATCTTATATGTAGATTTCCAACTTGTTGCTGAAAAGTGGAGGAACTGCAACAGAGCAATCTTCTCTGACTGGAGGCTTGCTGATACTCTGGAAGGCAACACCTTATTTGGGCAAGACAACCTCAAATGGCAGAAGTGAAGGCAGCAGGAACATCTTGAATAAGGGGAGAGGGTGTTTCCCTGACATTTGGTATGTGATTATCTCCATATTTTCAGATTTGGAGGTAGCATTTCATATGCCAGATAGTGGCTATTATGACAGCTGTGTGGAGCAGCAAAAACCATGCACTGTTGTGCTTGGTACTCAACACCATAGAAAAATACAGTCAAGCTACAGTTTTCTTGAGGGAAGGGATGTAAGCCAATAAGTATTTTTGCAGTAGATTTATGCCAAAATAGAAGTCCATTTACTTTCAGTCTTAGAAATATTACAACTGTGAGCTTCTTACTTTTCTTAAACTTTGCTAGTCTGTTTATACTTGAGCCTCCTCACAGTTGCTGAAAACCTTTGGCTACCACGAGCTATTGGCATGAAAAGCCACATGAAACTAAGATCAAGCTTCAGTATGACTTCCACTGTGGTCAGAAGGAGTTTTCCCACAGTCTTCTATAACTTGCCCCTATTTTATTGAGGATGTCCCACAGCTATGCATGAGAATCTGGATATATTCACATTTGGATGTGTTGTGCCTGAATCCAAACTAGAGACATACTTTGAAAGGTTCATTTTATGCTGTTAGCCATCGTCTTTTGAAAGTCAGTTGCTCCCTTGCCTTGCTGATTTCAGCATTGACTTTCAGTTGCTAGAAACTAAATGATGCCTCAACACTTGGAAACTGTTTACATGTGGAAACTTTAGGCACATTCAGAAGCAGAATTTGCCAGGAGCTGTAATTCAGAGACAAACCTGTTAGTGACAAGAATAGATTACAGCCTGACAGAGGAGAAGTCAAGCTTAAAATAACTGAGATAGTTCCTTAATCGCATCAGACCATTGTCATAACTGGCAGGATACGGGAACAACGTGGTAGCAGATTTTATTAGCAGATGAAATGTTTGGCCAGTGCAGCCTTTAAAGTCACTTCCAATGTATCTTTAAGTTCTGCTTTTTGCATTAACCATCTACATCTGGGGATATGGTTATTTTTGGCCATCCTCATAACTTGAAAACTTTTTAGCATTTTTCAAGTGTAAATCGTCAGGGTAACCCAGAATTCATATAGTGTCTGTTCTAGAAGGTATTTCATTCAAAAGGCTGCAGGTACTTGCATTTGGAGTTTTCCCTTTCCCTTGCAGAGCAACAGCAGAACTGCACATATTTAGGCTTGTGTATGGCAACTCACCCTGTTGCATTGTGAGTATGGTAGTTTTTAATGTAATAATGTAATATGTTTAATGTAATAATGCAAGGACTCTTTAAAGCAAGAATCTTCTATCTTCTTTAACATCTCTCTTAAGCTCCCGAAATAGCAGGGCCTGGGAATTTCCTAGGAGGCTACAAGGAGCTGGATTCTGCCTTTGGTTCAAGGGCCAGGGTGAAAAATACTATGAAAAGAGTAAAGTGGTGTCACAGACTTCTGGAAAGCAAGAATAGATGGCAATTGGGACTCATTTGTATGCTAAATTTAGAAGTGTCATTCTCCTTTCCAGTTTCTGGTGCTACCAAAGAAATGCATGTGAAATACTGATGCAATCAAGGCATCTTGTGCTGGAGATGGCCTATTTTTGCTACCCTAAGTGTGTTTGGCTTGTTAATGGAACCACTATACCTTCTTTCTGGAGGGAGGTTGACAATCCAAGGAAGTGGTTTGTTGTTGTCATCTTATTTTCATCAGCCTGCACAATTGATTTCTTCAGACTAGTTCACAGTTCTATTGGTCCTTGGTGGTGATTTTGCACAAATGGGCTGTAATCAGAATGCAGGCTTATCATATGGTCATATTAATCCTGAGCAGCCTGGTGGTGATGCAGAGGTGAATGCTGAACACACTATTTGTCTTTTTTTGACACTTGCCTTTGTCCCTTTGCTGAGTAGTATCTCGTGTCCAAAAGACATTTTGTCAGTTTCTTAACAGAGGAAAAACCAGTGCTACTTAACCTGGGAGTGCCATGAGGTACTGTGTTCTATTTTTATTCAGCCCCTTCTTCGTCAGCCCAAGACCAAGGCTGAGTTTCCTCATCTTTGCAGCTTTGCATTAAAGACTTATGCTGCCTAAGTCCAAGGCAGTGGCTGCATACTCCTAAGGCAGGGTAACTTATTCTTCTCTCCAGGGTCACTCTGACAGAAAGTGATGAGCAATCCAGAGCACTGTCAGAGGCATCATACTTTCCAAGAGTCAAGGTTGCTCATTAAGTGAGGGGGGAAATGTGCTTGCAAACCTGTGTATAGCCTTGCAAGGCGGTAATGCCCACACCAGCAAAAATTAAGCACTCTGTTGTCATTCACACAATTTAATGCTTTCATTGCATTTTTTCATACAGTATGTGTTTTCTGAGACTGACTACATATCCACATGCAGAGTTTTAGACATCTATCTGCAGGCCCCCTATTAAACTTGAATTGCTGCTGAGGAGTAGCTACAAGAGTATATCAGAAAGGTGAAAGGGTCAGGGTGGTGAAGAAAGGATGCACACACGAAGAGCAACACCTGGTTTGCCTCACCACCTTCCCTTTGGGACGATGCACAAGTTAGGAGCTGAGGCTTTTGTTCTGTGCTGGTACAGAAGATGGTGGTCAAAAGGTAACAGTGGGTTGTGAAAACAGTAAATACAGTCAGGAAAAGTGGAAATTGGTTTTTCAGCACAGGATATTTCCACCAGGCTCGTGTATTTTTGCAGAGATAGAGGTAATTTTTGAACCACCTTGTGTCACAGTGAACACCAGTGCTCTGGGTGAATATACCTGAATAAATGTAGGAAAAGGGACTCCTTTCCTTACTGCCCAGGAAATATCTTCTGCTTCAATTAGTGTGGAATAATTACATACCAACTGTGGTGATTGTTTTTCTGAAGAAAGTAGTGGCCCTGCAGCAGTATCCATATTACTCAGCATAGCCTTATATTTTCTTCTGCTTTACTGCAAATACTGAACTTCATGCATTTCCTTGCCTGTTTCTCATTTTAAAGTACTGCAATAGAAAGCAGATTAAATTCAGAGTAAACATGACAAGAATCTGCAGCTGATGGGCTGTACCAGGACACATGGGAATGCATATTCTTCTGAAGTAGTAGTGTCAAAATATTTAGCATTTTGGTTTGGTTTGGTTTACCCTGCCCTGACAGGGGCTGCTTATTGCCAAGCGACTTTTTTGGTGATATAAGCCACCTCACCCTTTTTGAGTGGCTTTCCTAGGGAGAGCTGTTGTAGCTGGTAAGTCAACCTGTAAATAACCTCAGTCATCACAAATAAAAGACAACAGTTTCCTTGGAAGAGAAAGATTTGGAGACAAGACCACTAGTCCAGAAATCTAAGATGGTTTTCTGAGTTAAGAAAGCTTTTTCTGCATCTCACACACTGCAGTACGGAGCAGATCACATGTAAAAGTTCTCCCTTTTCATGTCTCTGGTAGGACTTTACATCATAAACACTGATAAATATTTATTATGGAAAAATTTAGTCATTTTGTTTTTCCTGAGAATAGTAAAAGAAAAAGTAAAAGCAGATAGGCATACATTTGTTATGGTCAATTGTGGAACAAGGAGACATGTTCAGTGGTTTTGACACTGGTCTTTTGTCCAGCAACTAATCCCAGTCTAGAAGTGAAGATATTCTGTAGATCTGGGTATTATGGCACTTTTACTGGTGCAAAAAATACCACCTTTAAAGCTTTATATGCTGGTGGAAACTATAAAGATTATATTATTGCAGTGTACACTTAGCTTTGAATCTGACATTTTATGTAGTTGCTGAGTTGGACTTAGCATAGGATTGCTACTGAAGGAACAATGAATAACTGAGATGATTGGCTTCTGCAACAATTTGGTCCATTAAACCCTCTCCACTACTCATTACTGCCCAGGAAATATCTTCTGCTTCAATTAGTATGGCATAATTATATACTGGCTCTGGTGATTGTTTTTCTGCAAAAAACAGTGGCCCTGCAACATATATTGCAGCCCTTGGAACCCTGTCAGATATAATTAGAACAAAGAAACAATACTACCTGCACAATCTGAAGGCAAATTGCTCTTATTCTTTTGCTGAATAACGGCAAAAAAATAGCCCATAATTACCCACAAATTTTGCAATTTTTATCACAACAGGTGAGCATGTAGGCTTTTATATTAATGAGAGCATGCATATGAAGGAAGAGGTGCTATTCAGTGTGCCTGAAGATTTGACTACAAACAGCCTAAACCTGTTAGGTGAAGGTATAGTTATCCATTGCTTTGAGTGCTTTCCTTATAAAAAGTCCTCATACTCCTCACAGACATTGGAATGATTTACCAGAAAATACAACTGGAGGGTAATGGGTGGCATCTAGCTGCACAAGAATGTGAAGAGGTGAAATGTAAAGACCTATCAAAATTGTACATACTGTTGCCCCTCCACTTTGTGGTTGTCTCTCCACTTTGAGAGAAGAATCATGGAGAGCGCAGAGGAATTGTGATTTTTTTTTTTGTGTGTGTTCGTTACTTCCATGTTAAGACTGCTTTATTCACATTTGATGAGTGGATACCTCAGCTGCTAGCCTTACAATGCCAGTGATGGAAGCCACATTGTCTTATAGAGTGTTGACATCTCTCAAGTGGTAGTAAAAATTACTTAAGACAAGTTAGCTGACCTGTGCTTTTACTTCATCTTCAGAGTACGTCCTCAATTATACCATACAGAGGTAAAAATTGCATTGGAAAAGTATAGTTGAAGCCATCTTCAAGATCTTAGGTGACCATGTAGGAAACCAATGCTTCAGTGTAAGAAGATTCTGGACTTCAGGATGAGTTTCTAGGTAAGTAAGCTGACAGTAGATTCAGTAAAGCACAATGCAGAAGAAAGCTGTTCTTCCTATTTGTCCAGTCTTGAGGGAGGAGCTTATAAGACTTGTTCTATGCTGTCAGGATCCAAACACTGAACAAACCCTCCTTATTCACCGAAAAGGCCAAGAATATCCTATTTCTTTGAAAGAGGTTGTAGCATCCAGATAGGGATGGCTTCTTTGTCTTAAATATCTTCCAAATCAGCACTTTAATAGAAAGCTCCTTCTTGGCTCCTTCTCGGCTCCTTCTCAGGTATTTTTGCATATCTAATATAGAATTGTTCCCTCTTTATGTTGTCTGTGTGTGTGTCTCTGTCCCAGAGCAGACATGCAGCTGCAATCCAGATTTGTCTGCACATTGTCACAAGCAACCTCTCTTGGAATAGAAGCTAGATTTAAGCACAGCACGTTTACTCAGTTCTTTGTTTAACCTAAGCAAAGAGTTCCTCTTTTGAGATGCAGCCCATACATCAAGAAATTTTTTTCAAGCACTGCAAAAGAGTGTTGTAAGTCTATGACTTCTTGCTCAACTGTAAGAATTTTACTTAAAGAAGACCATAACAGAGAAGGTAAAGTTTGTTGTCTTTGCTTCTTCACACAATACATTTTAATCTCTGAATTAAAGTGTAATAAAGCCTAATAATTTTGTTTTTTCTTAAAGGTAAAAATACAGTGTCTCAATGCACAATTGGGCTGCAGTATTAAAGCATTATAATACATATTCTAGACTTGTATTAAAGTATTTTCCAAGTGTAATGCTGTAATGCTTTAAGTATTCTAAACTATTTTACGATATTCCCACTTCTACATAGGCTGAACTCCAAGGGCATTAGCTTACTACTCATTATAAAAAAGTTAGCTTCATTGCCCAGTGGGCTTGCAATCAGCATATATGCAAAAAATAAGAGATGGAGTAGCACAAATAGTATCTAAACAAACCGCTACTGTCAAATTCCACAGAAAACCTGGAGAAATCAAATATGGAAAGTACTTGTATGGGGTCTGGCTGGGATGGAATTCATATCAGCCCATAGGGTGCTGTGCTGCACATTTGTGGCTCAAAGTGCTGATAACACCAGTGTTTTGGCTACTGCTGAGAAGTGCTTGAGCAGCATCAAGGCTGTCTCTTCGAACCACTCCTCCAGAGGCCAGTACGCTGGGGACAGTCCCCTTGAGAGGGGACATGTCTGTGACAGCTGACCCCCAACAGACTAAATGGATATGCTGTACCATATGACATCACACTCGGCACTAAAAGCTGGGGGAAAGGAGGAAGAAGGAAGGACATTTTGTGGTTATGATGTTTGTCTTCTCAAGCAATCATTATGCATGCTGGTGCCCTGCTTTCCTGGAAGAGGCTGAACATCTGCCTGTTGATGGGAAGCAGCAGATGCATTCTTTTTGCTTTGCCTGTGTGCAATACTTTTGTTTTCCTTATTAAACTATCATTACATTGATCCATGAGTCTTTTCACCTTCCTTATATTTTCTCCTGATCCCATGGCAGAGGGGAATGTGAGCAGCAGAGTGGGGGTTTGGTGGCTGGCTGCAGTCAACCCACCACAACAAAGTACAGAGAAGCTAAATTTAAAGATTTTAGAAATTATGTTTTAAGGCACCTTACTGGAAATAATATAAAAAGATCTGATTTTTTAAGGATGACGAGTCCTTGAAAATCAGGCCCCTGGCAGCTGGGGATGCAAAGTCTTTCTTATAATATCCTGCATGTAATAATATCCTGCATGTACATAAAGCCACTCTCATTACCTGCTAAAATTATTTGTGTGCGCCGATATTTAACCACCAGTGCGTACCACACAACAAAAGTAATATGGCAGTAAGAGAAGCAAGTTTAGAGGTCTATGATCCTCTTCCTCCTGGTTGCAAAACAATGTTACAGGGCTATATAAAAGATTATTACTGGTGGCAACCTTTATGTTATGTATTTGTGCTCCATCTACTAAATAGCAATATAATGTGATCTTTCAAAACTTCTGCAATCTTGTTTTCTCTCAAGTACATGCAATCATTACAGTGGTATACTTCATCACAAAAGCACAGCATAAATTTTTGCCTCCTTGAGACCCAATTAAACGCTTGAGATGAATAGTAAAGATCCTGTTTATCACTGCATTGTTTTAAGTTTCAAAATTCAGTGGCTGCACAATTTGTGTAACCAAGTGACAGAGCTGGAGTGCAGCATGATTATGACTCTTGGTTTTGTGCAGACAAATAGCAGTAGATGGAAAAGGTGCTAATTACTGTAGCTGGTTGCAATGCACTACCTAGTTGTTTTCTTTGCTAAGCTGGAGAAGTGTAGAGGGTCTTTAGAGAAGAACCTAGATATTTTTTGGCAATTTAACACCGTGAGTTCAGTGCCAGCTTCAGTGGAGCAGGCAGCTTTGTAGCAAACTTGTCCTTGATACCACTTCACTCACTGCTCTTCTGACTTCAGCAATAGAAGTGCAATATTTAGTATTCTTTGTTCACTGCTAACTTTGTAAGAAGCAGTTTTTTGGCCAGGCTGGGATCACTTTCTGTTTAATTTGGCATTTTTTACTTGTCCAGAAAATAAAAAAAAACAACTAAGAGGAAACTGAACAGCCTTTTTTTTTTTTTCTTTCACATTCATATATTCATTAGAAAATATTGTGCAGAAAATAATTGAGTTCTATAATCTATGAAGGACATGAGGAAGAAAATCTAGATTACCTCTGGAACATCAGTAAAACAACATACCATTGATGAGAATATCTGATTTTACACTTCCACGCTGCAATAATGGCAGCCACTCAAGGATATCAACCCCTTACTTTCCACAACTGACTGCTAAGGAGACGTCTAACTTCTGTGGGTGAAATACTGTGGTGGTAACCTTTAATGATTCCAAGGAATGGGGTGACACAAAAGGGTGAACTTCTGGACAAGGCTTTGTTCACACCTGAAAGTCACACTGGCCTGTTCAGCGCAATGTTTAGCTCTCATCTGTTTTAATCTGTTCCTTGAAACTTTCACAATTTCCTAATCTGTGGTCAAAATGCCCTTGAAGAGAAAAAATTGTATTAGAAAACAAATTGTTTTGAACTACTTACAGCCAAATTTATCTTTATGTGCTTTAAGGATTAAGTAGAGTGCTCTTGTGAAAAGCTGGAGGCTGGAATTCTCATTAAAGCTGTGCCCTGTTGATATTCTGAGAGCTCCCAAAGCTTTCTCTGAAATCAGTGTTTCTGTGTGTGAGGATAGGTCACTGTGCCTTCTCTGTCAGTAACAGTTGAACTAGACATGCTATTAAGCCATAATTTAAGGTAAATGTATTCAGAAGGTTGTCTATTTTACATTCCTAGTCAAAGTTTCCCTGAAACCTGAGATTGTGTACTGTGCAAGTCATAAATTTGTGGGTATATATGGGAGGAAGCTGGGGAGGAAAGTAGTTTTCTTATCAGAAGGGCTCAGTAAACACACAATTTGAAAACCCAAACACCATATCTTTAAAGGTTTGTCTACATTAAAAGATTACTCTGAAAAGAGTTAAGGGGCTAATTTATACTACAGTTATGCTAGTAGAGTTTATTCCTCAGAGCTTTCATTCTGCAGTCAGATTCATCAATCAAAGACTTATAACAAAATAGCTAAGGTATGAAGAACAATAGAAGTTAATATTTTCTGTGGCAGACTAAATCTAATATATCAATAATCAGAGACTAGTGAAAAATTGTTGTCATTAAGTCCAGTACTCTATGTTGCTGATAGTAATATTGGGGTTTTTTGCAAAGAGCAAATCAAGTGCCATTACTACTAAAAGAGAAAGCTCATATAAAAAAGTATTTGGATACAGCATTTGATTTCAAAGGGAAATGCTAGACCATGTCTTCTCAAAAGAAGTTTTTGTGTGTGTTTAAATCAAGATTTCAGCATCAGACCTAAAAGAAGGTTTCTGTGCCCTTTCACAAGGGCATAGAGTACCTTGCTGACATAGTTGCTTTGGCTTTTTTCAGGCAGCAAATAGAAATAGGCTGGACAAATTGTCATTTCTCCTCTAAGTGGTTGTGTGTGAGAATCCAAATGCTCAGTTTCAGCCAAGGCTTCCCTACAGACAGCAGCTGTTTTGCATTAGTGCCACCAGTTACGGGAAAGTGGTACAACTTTTTGCTGCAGGTGTAGTTGCACTCTTACAGCCCATTTACAGTTGCAAAGAGGCAGATGTTATATGCAAAAACCTCCTGAAGTACAACAGGGTGTACTATCCTAGTAAAGATATAACACCTCTCTACCTGACATATCTTTTCTAAACTAGATGAAGAAAGCTCAATTGGAATTTGATCTTCCTGTCATGACTGTGTGCATTTCCACCCTTTAAGGCAGAGCTGTGAAAAGATATCGGTGCATTGGTATGGTATTTACAGCTTGGCATTCCTGGTTTCTCTCCTGCTCTGCCAGCATCATTTCCTTGGTGAGTGATATCCTGTGTCCTGTTATGAGAAGGGAAGATAGAGCATATCTTTTTAACCTTCGCAGCCTATTTGACATATTCTTTCTCATGGTTACACTGAACTTGTCATTGCTGTAGGTGAAAAAAATATTACATCAGGTTGAATTTGACCCCCATAACTATAGCCTTGAGCAAGATGTTCGAAGAGATGCCTACCAGTTTTTGAACAGTTTTGGGGCCCAAGATCCTTCAGGGCAGTGGTGCTCCATCACAGGCCCCCTTAGAGGCAGGGGCTTCAACCCTAAGCATGTCAGTTCCCAAGTAAAAGGACTTGATTGTCTGACTACGGGACTGCTGTCAGAGGCAATCTTGCTGAAGCTAAAAGAGAGTGAGCTCTTTGGAGCTGAGAAAGGATCAAACAAGAGTAAGCCATGATCTGTGAACAGTATCTGGTCAATAGGACTCTCACCTGGGAAAGGAGAAGCTGGTGTTTTTGAACTTGTTCCATGGACATGGATATTGGATTTTAAAAAGCCACAAACCTCAGAGAACTCAACTCTTCTTCCTCTCAAATGGGTACGTAGTCTTTCAGGCAGCTATAGGCTGTGATTGGGTCTAGGTCAGGAGAGGAGGAATAGACAGGTAACACTACCGTTCTTCTGCTGAGGAAGGCTACTTCATGCCCTTCATCTACTAATTGGCTCCCTCAGCTAAGTAAGTTCTTTCTGAGCAAGCTCACCCCCTTGTTAATGGTGGTGTGCTTCAGTAAGTACAAGCCGTATTTGCTATGCATCTGTATTCCTCTTAACAGATTTAGTTCATTAGCAGCATCACCTAGTAAGGTCAGTTGTATCTGTTTTATTTGTATGTGATAAACATTTAAGCTAGCAGAATTGTTTTGATTTCTAGGGTGGTGTTTGGGCCCAGATTCCCTTTGACAGCTCTGCTGGCTGCATCAGTTTCTGCCTCCAGTTGGCCACTTTTAACCTCCCACTTGTATTGTAAAGATCTATATGTGAATATATAGACCATAACCCAAATTTAGCAGAAAAATAAACACTCTTCTAAGAGAGTGGGTTTTTCCAACTCAAAACTGTTCCCTGATCCTGTTTGCCATATGACTTCCAAGTTTTCCTATTGGCATGGCCAGTGTGGAGGCCAGGCTGCGAAGTGAGTGTCATAGCTGTGGAAATGCACGGATTTCTACTCATGCCCTACTGTGTGAATGCTTCTTTCATGGTTCCATTTTCCAGTGTTTATTTGCAAATGATAATTTTCAGATATGTCAGGTACCTTTAGTTATGCCAAAAAAATAAGAAGATTAAAACCTTCCCCCCAAACCAATCAAAGAACCACACCCCCAAAACTCAAAGTCCCCGGTATGTTTTCATAACTCTAGGATAGAAAATATTAGGTCAGGGTTTTCTAAAACTTGTGCCTAGAGTTAGCCTTTAAATCAATTATTGATGACACAAACATATGTCCTGAATTTCAAAAGTAATGGTCATTCTGCTGGGAATGAAAATCTATTCTGGAATGTATTTTGGAGAAAAGCCCAATTCAATGATTCCATAGGACAACCTCAAAAAACACAAATAATGAAAAGTTAAGAATTAAATAAAAATTAAAAATGAGCTGAGAGAATAGGAAGAAAAATTTCTAGACAGGCTAAAGTATTAAGATTCAATGTATTTTGATTTTATTCACTTTGTGTAGTGAATGCATATTCACATAGAAAAACCTTATTATTAAAATTGCAAGTAGGTGGCATGTTAACTGTAAGGAATGTAGAAGGGAATGTGGTTTGTCATGGCAGTAAAGTTAATGTTCTGATCCTTTGTTAGAAATATGGTTGTGATTTAAAGCTCTGATACAATACAGATTCATTCAGCTGACTCAAATTTCTTTAAACAATTTTGATGGGTTGACTTGATATTACTACCCTTTATGGCAGTGCTCGAGCTGCCTGTCCATCCCACTCAAACTCTGTGTCAGAGTTTGATCATCCCTTTCGCAGGGCATACATTCTACATTGTGTGCTGAATCCAGTACAAACTTTTAGGATAAAAATATCACTTCCACTGAACCAGGTGTCCTGAACTTTTTCTCACTGCATTCTCTAACTCATAGGAGCATGGCTTTGCCAGAAATTCCTGTGGCCTGCCTGTTCTTTTCTGGCACGTTATAAGCCTGCTGTGTTAAACTTAAAATAGTAGACGGAGATGACATTAAAAAGAATCATCTAGTTACTGACAAATTTACCATCTTTTAGGAGGACCCTAATGAAGATGAAGAGGTGGAAATTTCATTAGTTGATTAAATTATCTTTCTTATATTATCAATTCTATAGTAATATTAAACTTTCATTTGCCTTTGTACTTTAATCAATTGTATTATTTATAACTGAGAAGCACTGCAATTTTTTCCTAGTCTTGTTTAGTCTGCTAAGAATAGACTTCTATAAATCTGAAAAAGTAAACTGTATCTTTTAGTTTTGTTTTCTTATAATTCATGTCATGGCATTAGCAGTTAATTTTAACTCTCAGTGACAAAACTAGTACTTGGTTGCAAGCTTCAAATTAACTAAACATTCTCAATGAGATAATTGATTTTATCTAGTTTGCTTCTCATTATGTATTAAGACAAAACTCCAGCTCTCCCACAGCTCTAGGCTGAAAACAGGCTGTATTGGGAAGTGCTCTTTGTGTTTCCTGGTTTTCAGAAGTGTAGGTATTGTTGAACCTGTTAATGTTGGTAACCCAGGTCAATATTAATTCTGTTACTAAAATCGAGTTGTATGCTAACCAAGTGCATTTATTTCTTGTTACTGGAAATTAGGCTCTTTTTGTTTCATCCTATTCTTTGAACAGATGCCTGTGAGCTTTCTCTGCCTGCAAATCTATTCTCCGGAGAAAAGTCAGGAAACTTGCAATTTCTCTTTGTCCTGATTCTTCTAATTGATCTGAAACTTTAGATTAACTTGTTTGTCCCCTTCTATTGTACAAAAGTATTTGCATATATAAGCTGACTACACTACTACTACTCTCCCTGAAGCCAAAGTTAATTCTTTGCTATTTCTTTGCATGTTAGTAAGTTGGTGTTCAGACCTTAGTTATTCCCTGCTGGCATTCAGGAAATATTTTATATAAGCTAGTCATTGACAAACCAGGACTTCTCAACAGGAATATACTTGGTTTTGCCAAACAGAGTCATGTTCTGTAGCTGTGTGACATTACTAACATTAATGGAATTATACTAATTAGTGCAATCCTTGCTGTTTAAACTTCTGTGACAATATTGGTGGTGGCTCTATATGTCCATGGGAGAGTACAAGCACTGAAACTAGAAGGCCATGGGGTTTTTGCATCAAACTGATGCTCCATCAATCTGCTTATATGGACGTGGAATAAGAACTGTCATATTGTTGTTCTGCTGTAAGGTCTACAAAACTGCATCTTCCCTCCTGACTCACCAGTGATTTCCTTGAAGAGCGCTTGAGCTTTCTACCTGTGAGGCCTGGATACAATGAAGGCTGGCAACTCAAATACAGATTCATAGGAAAAATTTAGTTTGGTTTCTTTTTTTCCCCAGAATTTTGAAGTGTCTATCTTTCATCCTCCAAATGGAAATATTTCAATCCTGGGTTTCAACTAGCCATAGAGTCTGAGGTGCATTTTAGGCATTCAGCATCTTTGATAAGCACAAAGGCCACATTTTCAAAGGTACAGCTTTTCACCAGTTTGAAGGCTATGATGTTTATCCAGCATTGACCTCCATGCTGCAATAATTACAGAGCTCAGCGAGAGGAAGCAAGAAAGATCATAGATGCCAAGCAATTTTTTCATTTTATTTATCAGCAATTAGACATGGCATGAAGAAATG
The DNA here is from genome assembly GCA_004320125.1 of Scolopax mira. Taxonomy (NCBI): domain Eukaryota; kingdom Metazoa; phylum Chordata; class Aves; order Charadriiformes; family Scolopacidae; genus Scolopax; species Scolopax mira. Next base: position 93,880 of record BJBW01002528.1, read on the forward strand.
TAATTCAATTGAGAAAACATGGCATAGTCCAGCTTAGCTCTTGCAGAAATTGATTTCCCAATTGATCCAATAGCAATTGATTTCTTGGAGACACAAATCTGCCATCCTTTTTAGCCTGAATGATTAACCCAAGCACTGGGATTTCCATTAGAATGAGAGCTAGCTCTAGAGGCTGCCCTCTCTCTGAAATCGTACTGCATTTGGTTGCTTGGGGGTTTTTGGGGAAAAAACCAAGAAAGTAAAGTGGTTTTTTGATTCATGTTTCAAAGTGTGCCAAAAAGAAATTATCTTCTAGTCTTCTTTTATAACCAGACATTTTGTAAGCCCAGGAAAGTCAGAAAACTGCAGCTTATGGGCAGCTTCACCAAGCCAGTATGGCAAGAATTTTCTCAGATTTTGCTTCACTCTTAATACTGGCTTAGATATTAAATACAGCAGGGCACATGGTGCCTACTTTTGTGAAGGTTTAATGATGCTTGCAATATTAAATGAATTTGAGGGGCTCAGGAGAGTCACTTGCTTTTTGTGTGTCAGTGAACAGCTTGCCATCAAGGACAATGTTTTGACGTAAACTGGTTTAGATTCTCGTTAGTAAAACTGAATGCACCGGTTACTTCAGTAAGGAAGACTATATTCTGGGGCCAGACAATACTGGACTTCTTTCCTTTTTGCAGATCTGTTTGTTTCTGGATAACAACATTCACCTTTTCAATTTTTACATTTTTGGTTTCAGTCATAGCAAAACATCATCTTTTCACTCCTTAGCAGGTGAATACTAGAAGAGAAATAATTCCTGCTCCTGAAATAGTCCTGTTTCTCTTTTTTTTCTTTCAGGATACAGTAATTAAAAACCATCCTGACATTAAAAATAGATACTGTATATTGCAAGTCTGTGTTGTAGAAAAGCTCAGAAAAAGTAGTGTAGTAAGAGAGAGATTTACCAAAAAAATCAGTTCTAAGCTAAATGTTTATTGTTTAATTCTCATTTCTCGTGTATTTGGACACCTTATTAAATAGGAAGTAACTAGATTTTTTACCAACCTAAACAGAGAGTAATACCAGTACAGAGATCTTAGAAATAGCACTGAAAACTAATTCTAAAGAGAGAAAAGTTGATATTGCTGTTATAGCATTCTTGAAAATTGCCTGGGTAGCACGTATATTTATGTTTAGTCATCGTATGTATTGAATCGGAGACATTAGAATTTGCTTAGATAGGAACTGCATGCACACATTGCTGCATCTGCAGTTTTGTGTGTGTAGCAATGTCTCTGTGGGTATAGTGAATACATTATTATTCTCACTGTACATCCTTCAATGAAGGTTGTCCTTCATATTGTTTGTCATCCCTGTGTTGGGCTAAAATGCCAACACCTGACTACAGAGACAGCATAGGACAGAGAGACACTGAGTTGTCAGGGCTCTCTGCTCAAACCAAGCAGCCAGCCCAGGATGGGGAAGACAGTGCTCCCAGGGGAGGCTTCTCACCGTGTTCCACTGTTCATCTGACAGGAGGCAAGAGGGACACCATCACCTGTTCAGGGGATCTCTTTAGTCTAGAAGTTTCTAAAAATACAGAAATCAGAATTTTTTCATTCTTTCTGAGGAATAGGTGGTTTTTTATGCTCAGATGGACATGCAGAAAACTCCCAGGGAAGGATGACTTAAGTGCAGGGGCACTGGGTTTAAATTACACAACAGATTAGCAGTGTTTTACAAGAAAAAATGATTCTTATGCACAAGCATTTTATGAAACAAATGAACAATATGCTCAATGTTTGTCTTTGCCATGCTGCAAAATAAACTTGCAGAAACGAGATATGAAATGTCTTATAATATGTAATTAAAGTAACATCTTAATAACTTATTTTTAATAATTATTCTAACGGGTAAAGACGTATTGAATCTTCTCTGTGGTCTAGCAAAAGCTATTTTCCTTTCTCTTGTAGATAGCAGTGTCCAATAAGAACCTGCAAAATGGTGGGTTTTATTTTTCCCTATCTGTTTGTCCATTACTGAATCACCCCTCCTTTCTGTCAGAAAGTCTCTACAGTCTCTCACTAGTTATCTGTGCTTTTTAGAGTCTGTAGCTGGCATTTCTTTGTGATTCGCTAGGTCTGTATTGCTGACCCATTCTCTAATAAAATGTTAGAGAATGATTCATTACTGGAATTGGCTTGCATTAGAAGGCACATAAAAATGAGGGTTACTAAACCTCTTATTACCCCTTTACAGATCAGGGGTCTAGTTATGGCATCATCCAGTTTAGGTTATTAGGATATGTCTTTCTAAAAAACCTTTTATACTGTATTGTATCTTTCACAGCTTTCTACTCTGATGTGAGAAGCACCACTGACATATATTAACTGAGAGTGGCCAGAGATTATCTCAAACCATTTTTAAGCAATCAAATAAAAGGGGTGATGGTTAGAAGTATTAGTGCAGTCATACTAAGTAAGGCTGATACTGACCCTAGAGGCATAGTAAGGAAGGCCTTTGACAGGGCACAGTTTACATGATATTTTGATGTCCTTTTGATATTTTGATGTCCATTTTGCAGACTCACTTTTCCATGATTCTTCCTGCAAAAAATATTCAAGTGTTGTTTTGAAGATTAGGGCCACAATGTAAAGGAATGTATTCACCATACCACTGCTTATCTCAAAGTCTTGCATGGATTTTGTCACCTTTTGGGTAACGAGCATAATGAGCATCAGCTGCCTGACTGCTAGGCCCACAGAGGGACTTCAGCCATTGAAACACTGAGAACTAAGCTTCCCAGGTCTTAGACCCCGTGATACCTACGGCAATTCACATCCATTTCAGGGAGCCCCTGTTCCTGGCACAATGCACCGTGTACTTCTACCACATCTGCATTGAAATCTCTATTCTAGCAAGGAAGTCAGAATAAACCCATTTTTTTGTTCTATTTTTTTCACACAAATTACTTGAATTATATTTTCTATTAGTGGTGTGATGGGCTTAACTGTACAGTCTCTGAGTTTTCTTACAATGTGGTTCTTATTAATGCAAAATTGTTACTGTGAATATAACAAAAATGCTTATAACAGTAATAAGCCTCCCACTTTGATAAGTGTCTTCGGCTTTCTCCTGGTTTTGAGTGCTAGTCCTTTATGAATGTATTGTCAGTGAGTATTAGCAACAGTGGAGAAAACAAAAGAAATGTTTTTGCAAAGGAGCATGCCTAGTGCATTTTCTTCTTTAATATTATAAAAAGATCATAATGAATTTTATATCAGAATCACTTTTCAGCTAGAAAGACAAGAGAAGACCACTAGATGGTGGTAAAAACCCAAGCCTTTGCTAACAACATCTGTGAAAAGAGAAGTTCAGAGGGGCAAAGAAGGGGAGGAGCCACAGTTTGAGTACTGAAGTCATTATTGCTTGGAGTCTATAAAAAGGCAGTTGCACAGTAAGTAATTTATACGTGGTCAGCCTTGACTCTATGGATTTACTCATTCCTTTTCCTCTTTTTTTGTCATCCTTTCCCACCAAGGAGTCCCCAGCCCCAGATGTCGGGTGAGGAGGGGGGCTGAAACTTCTGCTCTCTGGAGGAAAGGTTGCAGGTGATGAAGAGGAAGAGAAGCTGAAGGAGCAACTCTGGTAAATAGGTACAGTTAATACTTGATTGCAAACAAAAGTTTACTTTTAGAAACTGAAAATCCTTTAGCTTGATATGCTTTGAATTTTATTTGCAATGTCACTGACAATCAGCTTTAAGTGTTTCCCTTATTAAGAATCCAATGGCTTACAACTTGCCCTGAATATTGTCATTACCAAAAAAGCATTGAATAAAATACTCACAATCTGGAATAGAAAAATAATTTTTTATGACAAAATTCCATCCATCCTGATTCTGTAATTAACCTTAGTGTATCCTAAAGTGTATGGATTTGTCTTTGTTAGGTGTTTAATAATGTTTAAGTGACATATTGGTATTGCATAAACAGATAAACTGTTTATAACACAGTTCACGTGAACTTAAGAAGTACAAAGCCCAGGAAAGCATTTAAATCTTTTACTCAAAATGTTCAGTTCTCAATTGTGGTAATAATTAAAACTTCTACATATTGTATTCAAGTGATCAGGTTCTGCTGAACCTAATACTGTATTCTCCTGCATTTCTGGGGTCTAAGAATTGACATTTTGAGAACAGTTTGTTGTTTGGTGTTCAGCAGAATTTCCAGAACATTGTGCTCACTTCTGGGCAACCAAACAGAATAAACAAAACTATGAATGAAGAGTCCATGAACGACTTCATTAATTTATGGTTTTAATTTCCCAGTAAGGATGGACAGAAAAGCTCTGAGCCAATTGGAGGTTAATTTAGAATCAGTACAATATGGTGTAGAAGAGGCAGGATGTGTACAAGCCAAATTAAATAGAAATGGATGATATTTGTTTTGTCAACTTCTGCCTGTTCTCGTCATGCTATATTTTTTTTGGCAGGGTCTCTTGCCTTTTGGAAAATGCATTTACTGCACGCCTTTGCAAGTCCCCTGGAAAGAACAGAACGTGTTTGCTTCCAGAGATGAACACGTCCTCTCAACTGTATGTTTCTGAACTAAACCTGAGTGCCTTTGGCAGCAACTTTACTGTGCCTACTGTCAAGAGCAAGTCATCACCATGTGAGCAAGTGGTCATTGCAGCTGAGGTGTTTCTAACTCTGGGCATTGTAAGCCTCCTGGAAAATATCTTAGTTATATGTGCAATAGTTAAGAACAAGAACTTGCATTCGCCCATGTATTTTTTTGTTTGCAGTTTAGCAGTGGCTGACATGCTGGTTAGTGTGTCTAATGCTTGGGAGACCATAACAATATACTTAATAAACAATAGACACATAATTATGGAAGATGCCTTTATTCGTCATATAGACAATGTCTTTGATTCAATGATCTGCATATCTGTGGTGGCTTCCATGTGCAGTTTGCTGGCTATAGCAGTAGACAGGTATATCACTATCTTCTATGCTCTTCGTTATCACAACATCATGACAGTGAAAAGATCGGGGCTTATTATTGCATGCATCTGGACCTTTTGCACGGGCTGTGGTATTATCTTCATTCTTTATTATGAATCAACTTACGTGATCATTTGTCTCATCACTATGTTTTTAACCATGTTGTTCCTCATGGTCTCACTATACATCCATATGTTCCTCCTGGCTCGTACTCATGTGAAGAAAATTGCTGCTTTGCCTGGGTACAACTCTGTCCGTCAAAGAACCAGCATGAAAGGAGCCATCACTCTGACTATGCTTCTTGGCATCTTCATTGTTTGCTGGGCTCCGTTCTTCCTTCATCTCATCCTGATGATCTCCTGCCCTCAAAACCTCTACTGTGTTTGCTTCATGTCCCACTTCAACATGTACCTCATTCTCATTATGTGCAACTCGGTGATCGATCCCTTGATCTATGCCTTTCGTAGCCAAGAAATGAGGAAGACCTTCAAAGAGATAATTTGCTGCTACAGCCTGAGAATGGTCTGTGGGTTATCAAACAAGTATTAAGAAAACAAAGCCAAACCAGGGAACAAAATTGAAATGCAACATCTTGCTGCATCTTGTAATCCTGCTGTAATCCTGTCTATGGAACACCTTTTTCCATTCAGCTCTCATGATCTCTGTGGCAATCAGAAACCATTTTTTAACATGTGATTTTACTGTTATTTATCTCCACACACCTCTCTCACACTGGTGGTAGGAACTACTCACTGTGTCTGTATTATGGGATGAAAGAATATTTTGAATCTCATTTACCCTACTGAAGACTGGATCTTATAAGAGGATTATACAGGGAAAGTCTTATTTTTCTTTCTACCGAATGAGTGTGACCTGCCATGCAAATGAACCCATCAGCCTCTGAGTGTGTGTTTCTCTTGATATTCTTTGTCTCTCTAAATACAGTATGGCTTATTTTGATGCCCTGAATCAGATGCTATTTCCTTCTGAAGTCATGAAATCAGAGAAGTAGCTCCAATTATCAGGATTCACATACCTCACTCAACAGTTGCGACCAATATATATACACATATCAGCAATCTTGTATTCCCGTCATGACTGTTACTGTCATAAAATATGTAAGAGGGCAGTGTTACCACAAGATTTTCTGGGTTGGATACAGTTCTTTGTCGTGTCTGACTGTATGTGTTTTTATTACTATGGGGTAGGTTGTACCATGGGTGGAATATGGATATGAAGACTGGGATGATTCTAATTTGTCTGTTTCCTTTACTTGCCAGGTCTAGGGAAATAAAGAATACATGGCCTCTAGAGTCATGTAAGGTTTTGTGGAGATGGAAAGACTGGGTGAGTGGCTGCCTTCATATAGACATTAGAAGAATGTTTCAGCTAGGAGTATGTATCTTTTGATAGTGGAGAAAGATGTACTGTAAATGGCATCTTTCAAGCTGAGAGAAAAAACAAAAGTTTGATGGCCAGAAGATGTAGCAGGGGATGGCAAAACAGGGATTTAAAAAACTCAGGCGTATATAGCTGTATCAGAGAGCACTGATTTTTGATCCCCAAACAAACAATTTTTGTCTTTGTTGAGAGGATTCTGAGGGAAAATCCTCCATGCCTTTTGTATCAATAATTTGCATCTAGTCATGATCTCATTAACATGCTTTCCTGCAATATCTGTGTAATGTATAAGATATTTGATTTATCACAGATGAAGGAAGTGCAATTGTGGCATTGTTTTTTGATGCCAGTGGATGTCAATATCTTGCACTGCGGTATAAGCTATGAAAAAATTTCAAGCATGGTACCCCACTGACTGGATATCAGAAAATAGTTTGGAAAAATTAATTATTTCTTCCAAGAAGCTGAAAAAATAACCCTTATTATACTTGTTTCAGGGATGCTCTAAAACTATTGCTGTCAATAGAAGGACTACAAATGATTCAATGGGCCTCAGGTTATATCTTCAAGGTGGAAGTCCTGATTAAATGTTAGGATTTTTTTTTTTTGCCATAAGTGTGGTCAAACATGAGAACAGGGGCCCAGTGGTTGTGCAATTTCCATCCTTGGAGATATTCAGAACTTGACTGAACACAACCCTGAACAATCTGCTCTAAATTCAAAGTGGGCTCTAACTTTGAAGTTGGCCCTGCTTTGAATGATTAGGAATAGATGACCTTCACAATTCCCTTCCAACTCAAGTTATTCTGTGATTCTATGAAACACTTTGCATATTATGATAAAATTATAATTGTTACCCTCCTAATTTAATCTCTTATGTAAGAAGAATTGTAAAATATTCCCCTCCACACATTTTGAAAGATAACATACTTCATGTCATCATTTGCTTTGGAGGTTTCTGGCAGGATAAGTAAGGTGCGTTTTTGGCACCAGAACTCTGCCTTTTGCCACCTTAAAATATATACTGTCTCCAGCTTGCACTTATCTCCCCCTGACGTGAATGGGAATGTTATTCTCAGTGAAGATACTGTTGACTGTAAATATAATGTTTGTATCAGTGCACTATGCACTGGATTCTTCGTTCAGCTATATCTGAAAGTGGGATTTCAGAGCTACGTTTGTGGTCAGTGGTGAGAATTCTGCCTTCTTTCAGTCTGCCTCTAAATCCTATCCATAAAAAGCACCTAAGAGTGGTTCTCACTACTATGAATGCAAATAGCAAAAGGAGACAGTTCAACTGCATAGAGAAAGACACCAGCTGATGTAAATAAATCATTCACTGGGTATTGCAAATGAGACAGTCTTGTACATAATTGTAGATCAACAAAGAGGAAGCCAAAACTGTCATAGCTTTGGGTATTTTCTTGAATTGTACATTACTTTTTTGTTGGAAGTTCATTTGATGTATAAACACAGACTATGAAGAAACTATTAAACTGGATTGCTGGAAAACCAACTATTACTGATTATTCATTGCAATGTGTCCACTAACTTTATAGATTATTCACAGAAGGGATATTGCATTACAGGCTTTCACTTCTCAGTTTAAACAGACGCCTTATTAAGAAACACATTCTGAGAGTTATAGACTAATATAATGTATTTACATTCATATCTATGTTCCTCTAGGTGTCAGCATCACATCCCCATTATAATGAGGGGATGCCACCTCATATAATACAGGTGAGGAGCTAAAGCAACTTAAGGGGGAAATTAAAGTAGTTTCAAGAGCAGGATAGGAGAGTTCCTGCAAAAAAAGGTTGTTTACACTATAGGAATGCATCTAAAATACATGTCTCTTATGAGGCCATGACATGTTTTAATCTGTTTCTTTCTCTTTCTTAGCAATCAAAGCAACATTTAGCATGTTTTCACTTCTACCAGAGTTTGGAAAACACTAAATGTTCTGATAGATTGGGACAAGCAAGTATGAAATTTTCTGTGAAAAGACAGTCATGAAAAAATAAGCTGTGAGGCTCCCACTGCACCATGTCCCCACAGCTAATGATAGTGCTCGTTATGCTGCCGGTCATTTGTGGTTTAGTATCTGTCATTGGAAAGGAGCTCAAATCACACTATTTTCATTCCAGAGTTCAAACCAAGCTTCTATTGCCTGCTGGTGCTTTGATGACTGAACACTTCACTGCTTCTAACTTGCGTGACACTATTTTAAAGCTTTTAGTAAACTCATCTGAATTTTAAGTAGATTAGTACAATGAGGGAGAATATTAAAGAAAAATTAAAGAAATTTCTAGTTGCAACAGAACTTCATCTAGTGAAATGGAAGCCTGTATTCTTTAGTCTATAATAGTGCAAAGGGTGGCTGATGGTAAGGAAGTTGCACTGCCTCCAGATTGCGCTGAAGTATTTCACATGTTGCTCTAAGTTTTGCTTTCTTTAGTAGATTGAAGCATAAGGTTGGCTTTTGCAAGTGATGGCATTGCCTGGATAATCCCATACCCAGCGTGCTCCTATACCATCATTGGGAAAATCTGAATCTTTTCTCCAGGCCAAGGCCACTGGCCTGGCTTTCCAAGTGAGGAAATACTAGTTTTCCAAGAGCCTTAGCATCTTTTGTGACACAAACCAGTCATAACTGAATGGAGTAAAGAGATTGTTTATGATCCTGGGCTTTATGATGCTGCTTCTTTAATGGGCACATGTCCATCACAAAGGGCTCTAATACTGACTACTACTGCCTCTGGGTCTGTGCTGGGAGGGATGACTGCTTTCAGCTCTACAACCTATATGCCTGCACCCTCTGTGCAATCACTGTCCAACTCCCTTTTGAGGATAGGTTGCACATTGCTACTGCTTAGGCTTTTCCTTTTAGAAAACCTTCTATGAGTGGGACTCTGGAGACTTTAGTTGCGTTTTTCAGGAATCCTGTGCAAAATAACTGCAGAAACTACAGGAATGTCCTGCACACACAAACTTTAAGAAGGCAGAAAAAGTTTATTCATCTGTGGGAAAGCAACCAAGTCCCTTGCACAGTCTCAAGGGATGATGGTTTTGTCTCCAAAGCCTTGTTGGGGATTCTCCTGCCTCTCTTGCAGTAAATCCTTCCTCTGTTACTGGTTAGCTTCTTGCACCAACTTGTGGCGACCACTGCCATGTTCAGGGGTTCCAATGGATGGTCCCAGTCTTCAGCTGTGCTGATTTGCATGCTCAGTGCACTTCCTGTTAGACAGACTGGGTGAATAAGAAACTGGAATGTGTATGTGAAAATGGGGATCCCCACATCAGGGATGGAGAGTCATGCAGGTTATGGTGGAACTGTCTGCTTAAGTCTCTGTGCTAGGTTATCTCCAGGTGAGATGCTCTCCCTCCTTTTCAAATCTTATCACATATTACAACCTGAGCTGTGTGCATCTTGGATCCAGATTGTTGTTCATACAGGACTGAAAAGGAGAATTTGAGGTATGTATGTGTGTGTCTATACTTACATACATGCCTACATATGTATTCGCTCTTGCTCCCAAATATAAAGTACAATCAATCACAAACGACATCACAAATGAAACCTGAGGATGTATTGTTTCTTTTTCTCTAACTTTTCTGCTCTTTGTCATCTAGTCATTTGTTACACTACTTTTCAATTTGCAGCTTGTTTCTCACATATTTCTTTCCCCTTTGAACAAACTAGCAACTGTCTAAATCTGAAGTAGAAGAAAAAAACCTCAGGTGCTTTTTTGCATCCTGAGCTTTTGAAAATTATAGTGAATTAGTGTGATGGAATGAAGAATACCCCTAGTACCTGTCACACTAAAGATCTAGTAAAATCTAAATTCTTATTCTTAAGCACTATCCCTAGAACAGTTTCTTCTTGAAACTGTTCTTCTTGCCTAAAAAACTGAAGAACTCAGTACTGGCTGTACTGAGCATTGAGAGTGAAGGATCTCCATCAAAATAACAAGCAGCTGTTTAGGGGAATTATACAAAGTCTGGACATGTGCATGTTAATCCTCTGAAATACTTTTACAGTTTCCAGCAAGCTATGGTTTACGGACTTCTTGGGCAGGAGGTTACATTTACAGTTTTGTGATTGACAGTTCTCAATGAATGTTTCTTACAAGAATTTATATAATCACTTCTGGACCTCTTCATACTCATCTGCAACATCTTGTGACAGTAAATTTCACAGTTTAGATATGTTGTGAGGAAAATTTATTTTTTTATTCTTATAAAACACCTGCTTGGAAGTTTTATTCAATGCCTCTGATGCCTAATGTTGTAAAAAAGAGAAATAACTGGTCCCCATTTCTTAGCAGTATGTACTTTCATTTAGTACAGCATGCTCCATAATTTGGAAAATTTCAAGATCTCTAAAAGAGTTCTCTCTCTGCAAATACGCACAGGAACACATACTCTCTCTTCTCTATATAGGTTTATATTTTCAATGGTGAGGGCTTTGGTGATACATCAGTATGTAAAACATATGCCATATGTGCTTAGGAGTGCTTTTGTGTTCCTGGGTCCAAGTACATGCCTTGTCTGTGTACCAACTTCATAGTAGAACTCATCTGATGGGCACAGCTTCCGCTTCCCTATTGCTGTTGGAAAGGAAGCCACAGAGGTTGGAAGGGCCTTGCAGTTTTGTCCCAGCCACGGGTGGATGAAGATCAGGATTCTGAAGTTCAGAAATAAACTTCTTCCAGAAGTTCATTATTTCTTTGAGAAGGATACTAAGAGTACAATTTGTGCAGGTGCCTCCAGATGGTGGTTCATCACTTGTCTTCTTTCAATTAGGCTGGATTTACACCTGATTAAAGCAAGATGAGAATTGGAACTACAAGCTTTGTATGCTAGCTCCAGATGATTTTCAAAGGCACTGAATGAACTTTTTTGATGCCCGGTTGCATAAATGCCCTAATTAACAGCAACAACCCCCCCCTCCCCAAACCCCCAAGGAAAATGGTATTCTTTTTTCTCTCTAGTTTCCAGGTTTTAACAGGACACTTACTTTTGGCAAGCAGTAAGTGGTGTTGTTGACAAATTAACTTGGCTTTTGTATCTTGCATGGGAACTTCGTACTTATATCCTGAAAAAAATCACCCTAGGAATAGTTATAATCTTTGTATTATGTATTATCTGTTTGTCATATCTTTTTACTTTGCTGAACTGCTTTCTGGAAATCCTTGTGTGTGTTTTGAGACATGACCAAAATCCCTGCAGCAGTTCATAGTGCTGGAATAGCTTTACATAGACCTTACTATTATTTCTGCTTCACAGGTTCTATCTGCTTTTTAGCCCAGGATATTCTTCCTTTCAAAAGCTAACAGGAAATACTCCTACACTTTCACTTTGTTTTAAATCTGTAACACCATAATTATTAGTAGTGCTAACACTGACCTCAGCTCAGAGATACATCACTGAAACCAAAAGTAGCTCTTTACCAAAAGTTTTTTCCAGGGACCATGGAGAGCCCTGACTATAAGAAGGAGAAAAGATTCCTGCTCTCTGCTCACAGAGTGGTAGATAAATGGTGGAGCTTGGGGAAGCAAGGATTTTAAATCTGTGTTAAGTTCATACTTCACTCCTACAGAGAATGAATTGCCTTTTCCTGTGGCAAGGACTGGGCTGTATTAAAAAATGTCCTGGTAGACAAACTCATGATAAATTCAGTTTTAGAGAGTTGGTGAGTACTGGAAACTTCACCAAAAATCCATGTGCAAGACCCTCACCTGGTATGACCAAATCCCATTCCACTGAAGTGTCTTGTAAAACATCTTCTTCCCACAAAGACATACAGTAGGAATTCAGGACATGGTAGATGTCTAGCCCCTTCCTCCTTAGAAAAGAAAAAAAGAATATTTTAAACATTAGTGAAAATTAGTATGTCAATAACAATTATTTCTTGTGTTCCTCAGACCAAGAACCTGTCAGCTGCGCACAGTGGGCCCCCAGGATCTAGTGCTTTCACTGGGGATCGCTGCAAAGTCAGTTCATAGGGAACCTGCTTAACTCACTTGGAAAAGGTAGGTTAAACCTTCAGCTTCTCCTGGGCTTAAGTGGCCTGCTTGGTAATCACAGTTTGTAAATCTGGTGCTTAAAAACCCCTTCTTTCAAATGGCAGAGGAAAGAGATGAATCACTTGAATTTCAAGTGCAGTTCCAATGACAGTTCATGTCCCTGCATAAAGTGCATAAAAAATGAAGAGGTAGGAGGTAAGTCCTTGAGTGAAGTTCAGGTCTTTCATCTCACAGTGAAGCTGCTATATATTCAGGTTGTCACTATGAAAAGAGACATTGCTGTGGCCATCTCTGAATCTGGAGGTTGATTTTGGAAGGAAAACTTTGTAAAGAAAAAAAAAGATATTTGGTGTGTAGCCTGCTGTTTTAGTTACACTCTGGGAAATTCTGACAGTCCCTCTGGTGAAACAAGTGGAGAGACTTCTTTTCAGTTAATTTTGGCTGGGCTTATTTTTAAGAAGTATCTGCGGTCTGTATCTCGTAGTGCCTCTGGTGCCCAAAGCAGAGGTGCTCAGTTTCCAGAAAACTAGAAGGAGCAAATTCTTTAGATAAAACAGGGCATAGGTGGACTTCGTCTCCCAGCTTCTCATTCAGCATCGTGCTTTTGTTGGCCACGCGCCTGGTGCTCCATTCATGTGTGATTAATAACTGAACCTAACTGTGGCATTTTAAGCAATGCACTGGAATGGTATTTAGAGTGGGGATATTGAAAACATGTCCGACTTAATTGGAAGGGAATGGAAGAAAAGGAAAAGCCACCTAGAGCTACCTCATGGGAGACAGACCTGGCATACAGACAAGCAGGGGATCAAAGGCCTATTGCACAATGTAATGAGTAAATAGATGACAAGTACAACATTAGCTCTGGTGGACCTTTAGAGGGGAAGGTAGGCAATACAAGGAACACTGTGTGTATTTCAGATGACCTTTCGTTGAAAATGTCAGTTAGAAGATTGTACTGCATTTATAAATAGGGTAATAAATAACTGTACTGAATAATGAAAGGTTTAATGCTCAGGGAAGAACCAGAGCGAAGGAAGGTTTGCTTCTGGAAGAACCAGAAATGGAGGGAGGCTGACTGCCTGGAATTACACATTCTTTAAAACTTTGCTAAATTAATACTGGTTAGTGAAGTGTCAGCGTTGTTAGTGCTGTGAAATAAAGCACCTAATGACAAGAATACAGCTAATAATGATGAAGGAAATCTGTGGTGAACGAACAGACTTGTCAGAGGAAAGGCCCCATGAAAGCTACTCCCAGACCTTGTCCTAAGTCAGCACTGCCTGCAGCAGGTCCCCCTAATCCACACCCAAGCCCTGGAAGGGCGGTGTCCCTGTGGCCCTGACAGTCATGCACTTCAGAAGTGATGTAATAAGACTTCTCCATTGAGAAAAGGAGCTATTTAACCACCTCCAAATTGATGTTTGTTTGGTTTTGTTCTGCAGTTTACCTTTCTATGATATTTCTGATCTTTCAGCTTGACTGGATAAAACAACTGCAGAACAGAGATAATTAAGCAGATATTTAGAATTCAGTAGCTTCTCCCTTCTGAGAATCTCAAAGTATTTTGCAAACACTAATGAATGAAATCTCAAAACACTGTTGCAACATTGCTTACAGAAGCATAGCATCACCCTGGGGGTGAAGATAGAGAGCTAAAGATGAGAGTTATTTTTCAAAGTAGAGCTCTAAACCACCAATTTTGTCCCTTTGTGGTTAAGTAACACTTCTCTGAAGTTACCATGCAATCTGAAGAACTGGGCTTCAAGACACCAAGAAGACATCCATGGTGTAACATAGGGTGGTGGGATAGTCCCAAATGTAGTTTCCTCCTGTACCAGATCTGAGAAAAAGGGTTATGCTCTGTGTTGTGGTACTAGCTGTGACTCTGGAGTCCATGCAAGGGCAGGCATTGCATTTTCACTCTCAAAAAGTGGATTTCCAGCCCTGACTCTTCCTCCTCTGTCCTAGAGCCCAGACACAGAAAGCACAGGAGTATTCACATACCAGTGCACTGTTTGCTGATGAGGTTGTTCCCTCAGGGAATAGAGAACTGGGTGTATTAATTTTATTATTTTTTTTCCTCCTAGTTTCTGGACTATGGCTGGTAGCCTGTGAGTGACAACGTTGTAAAAGATCCAGAATCTCTTTGCAATGTAAAATACCAAACAACTCTGAAGCAGCAGTTATGATCAGTGCAATGAATGGAACTTGAATAAATAAATAATCACATTGCTAAAACATAGGTTGAGGATAGGGAGTGGGATACCATGACTTGCAGGATATGAAAGTGTCTGGAGGCTTTTTCAAACTGTTTGAGAGCACTTTGAATGCTAATAGACCCTCCTAATGCATCCTTAGGACTCTGAAGTGCTTGAACGACTTAGGACTGTCCTCTGATAACAATCCAAATACCACTGATTTTCTTTATTAATAAATTGAAACAGTCACAGTTAATAGGATTTCAAGGCTTAAGAGTGTCATATTCTTCATTGCTTCTGTCTTGGATGTTAACAATAGACATAGCTGCTAGGTATGGTGAAGTTTTATTAGACTGGCATTGCTTTTCTAATAAGCTGGGTTGCACGTTTTAAAAGTTGTTCTTGATGGGTTTCTGCACTTTCCTATAGATGTTTTAATTTAATTTAATTTAATTAATTTAATATAGTTTTCAGACAGGGAAACTCTGTAAAGCAGAGGCAGCATGTTGCTAGTAAAAAGATATGGCAAAGTACCTCTAGATTAAAGTAACCAATGTAATTGAACTTGTCAAATGATTGATTCTCAAACCTAATAATTTTGCCACTGGATTTCCTACCAGGATCTCTGATGTGAGCATTTACATCCACCTTCTTTCAGTTTTGGCCTCTAGTGTGGGCCTCAGTAGTTCCAGAGGGAAGCATGCGCAGACATAGCTCAAGGGCTTAGAAAGGATATCCCTTTATTTGTTATGCAAATGCCTTGGCAAAACCATAAACAAGGAAAAGACAGAAGCTTGTGTCAAATTCTCCTTTATTTTCTGAGGGAGTTAGAAAATTCTTTGTAAAAAAAGAATACAAACCACCATTTCTTGCTCTTGAAATGTGCAAATGCATGAAAATTAGGTGGAGATTTGTTAATGACATCCACAGTTTTAAGCTAGTATTTTGCTACAGCTTGAGGTATTTTTAAAACCAATGAAAGCAATTTTTATTCTACAGAAATTATTTTTCTTGCATCACTTAGAAAACTTTGTTACTTTACTAAGGCACATTTGACTCCTAATTTGTTTGGAGCATTAGCGTTATTGCTGGTTAGCTGTTAGTGATCCTCTACCGCTGTTTTGTATTGTTTGTGCTGCAGATGAAGCAGTTTTTTGTTGCAGTTATGGTTTTCTTTCCAGTTTTACTCTTTCACCAGTCTTCTGCCCCAGTCTAGAATTATTATGGGTCCACTGAGAACTTCTTCCTTAAGAGCCATGGACTTCAATAGCAGCTAGTGGTAAGCACTTCTTGTGCCTCCCACAGCAACACAGCCTCGACACTGCAGAAACAGACTAAACTTTAAATGAGTTCATTCTGTGGGAAAAAGAAAATCAGTGATGGATGAGAGCAAGTAAAGCTTTTAAAAAATACCGTAGTTTTACTAAGGCTGCTGTCTTTGATTACTCACCCTATATGTAGCCATCTGGTCTAAAATCCCCTTAGTCTATCTGCAGTCAGATGATTTGAGGGCATCCTTTTCATTTTGTGGGTTTTCCTTTGAAAAGATCTATAACTGACTGGCACCTGCTGTTCATTAACTTTATGGCAGCATTCTTGATTTAGTCTCCAATTCAAGCAAATACATAAGAACAGTCTGCTCTTCACAAGTGCAAACTGTCTTTCTGAAATCTGCAGGACTGCTTGCATACTTGATGACTCTGGAGAAAAGAGGATGCTGCTGGAGATCCCACAATTAGATGTAATATCCTTGCATAACAAAGGAAAATATGGCACAAGGGCTGACTTGGGGCTCCCAGATAATCTAGCCAACTAAATATGGTATTGTATTTGGGCTAAGTGTAACAGCCAGCTGCTGACAGCAGTGTCAGTGCCTGTTATGCTTCTCACAGTCCTGGTGCCAGATGGTTTAGGGCTGCTTCAGACATCTCCACGCTGTGGCCCAGTGCAAGGGGTGGATGTACGCTGAGTAAATTGTTTAGCTGGATTGTTTTCTCTATATTCTGTACTTGACAGATTTAAGTGCCTAATGGCATTAGATGACTCTTCATGTCATTCATTTTTGCAAAGTGTCATTAATCTCTGCCCCTTCTTCATAAAGTGTGTACATATTTCATTTTGAAGGTAGACTTAAGCAAGAAAGGGTTGTGTAGATATTATCAATGGAGTATATTCTTCATCATACATGTGGAAATGTGAATTCTCATGTCCGGTGTCACTATTGTATTAACAGAATAAATTGAGAGACTCTGGAAACAGTTTTGGCAAGAATTTGCTGAAACTGAGTTGTCAACAATGAGGAATTAATACATCAATGGTTTTGATGCAGAAATTATAGGCTGAGATTTTTATTATGGCCTTTATTATTAAAGTCAGACCTGTTGATCATATTATTCTGTTCTGGTTTTTAAATTTTTAATTAAGTTTCATGGAAAGTTAGCAAATGTTCAGGTCTCTCTTCCAAGAAAGCTAATGACGAGTGAGAACTCTGTTCTTCTTAAGAGGTAAATTAAAAAAGAAGTTTTAAGTCCAAAAGAAGTTGTCTCCATTTATAGATGTGGAGGTTCATGCTAGAAGCTTTCATGAGATGAGGTTAAGACCAGAACATCAGAACTATACAAAGGTTAATGCAAGAATTGAATCAGAAGTCAGAGCATAAGAGGACAGTCTGAACTGTAAAGTAGCTGCGTAAAAAATTTTGCTTTAACTGAGAAGTGTTGAGGGTATAATTAATCTAAACACCACCCCCACCCCCCCCCCAAACCAGAAGAATTAAGCTCATGGAATAATTTATGTTAAAATCAATTTATCCAGATCTATCAGTGACATTTAATTCATCGGCTAATTTCCTGGAATTGTTTAACCTTATTGGAATCAACTATCATTGATCTTATTTAGTTTTGTGTTGATTATGATTATTGTATCTCTAGTCATTCAGAGCTTTGGTTATTTGTGTATTTTTGCTGTCTTCAAAATATCTGGTATAGCTGGTAATGAATTATAAATTTGGAGGAGGCAAAATGCAAGGGAATAATAAAAATGACCTTAAAATCATGCCTGTCTATGTTATGTTTTAAATTCTCACAAGTAAAAGGATGAGTTGTCATTTTAGGCATCCATTCAACCATCAGGATGATAAACTGTGTAAATAAAATTGTAAAAGATAAAATTCCCAGTCTCCCCCTGATTGGGATGAGTGAACTTCTTTGGGATAAATTAAGAAATAAATAAAAGTGTTTAATTATAGGTTCTAGAGCAGTTCTGAAGTTCTCAAGCGTGCATTTAATGGTCGAATTGGTTTGAGCAGAAATTCCTGGTTAATACTAACATCTATGATGTCCAGATATCTAGCTGGTTAAGAATTATTTTCAAGCAGGTGTCTACTTGCTAGTGCTTGTATAGTGCAAGTTTCTATTTACTTAGATTTTTTTAGTGGGTCCTCTTAAAACTCATTTGAGTTCCTGTGATGCAGATTCATTTGCAAATTTCTGTGTCTGCAGACCAGGGATTGCAGGGCCATTAGGAAAGTTACCAACACCTTGACATTTTGTGTATTTGGCACAGGAAGGAGCAGTGAGGAATGCTGTGATACAAAGACTGGCTAAGAAGTTGAATAGCAAATATATAAAGAAGTTGAATAGCAAATATATAAGCATCATGAATCTTCATGCAGCAGGCAGGATGTTAGGAAGGAAGACACATGTTCCAGATGTCCTCTAATGTTTTTATTTTTTTCTTCTAAGCAAGGTGAACAACAGGGAGAACCTTAAAGGGCCCTATTAATTGCCATTTATATGAATGATAATATGGTGATCTTCATTTTATATACACCATTACATAACCTATGATTAGTCAAGAAAATAAAAGACAGTCATTACTGGGGACTCTGGAGAAATTCTTCCTCTGTGTGATGGCTTCTTGCAAATTCTCACTATAGTGTTAAAATATTCTGATTTAGACTTTTTTTTTTCCTCCTAATTGTCTTAAAAGAGAATGAATGAAAATAATCATTATGCTTCAACCTTTTTCCTCAAGCTAAAAGTGAAGTGGAAATGAAGTAAATGCAGGGTAGGAATTTCCCAAAGACAGTCTCAGCTGTAGAATGCCATTAAACATGAAATACCTGAAAATACTCATCTTAATCCTACAACAGATTTCCTAGGAGTGCAATGGGCTTTTAAAATGAATGGAGAGCTGGAGAGGCTTCTGCTGGGAGCTATTTATGTATAATATATGTATAATGTGTATATATGTACATAATGTATAATAACATTATGTATTACTCTACTTCTTTCAGCTCAACAACCTGTGGGTCAATTGTGTATGAAGCAGGATTTTTCTCCTCCTTTGTGCCCCAGACTGAAAGTTGCAGCATGGCCATAATGTCAACAAAGGCACCAGCACAACTAGAAGAAGACTTGTAATGGTGTTTTCTCTCTTGTTACAGTCATTGTATGTTCATGCATTCCCTTATGAGGGAGGAGAAATGAGAAACACCACCCTCTTTCTTAGTGTGAGACATCATGGCAAGCCATTTTGCCCACTTATGATGAACTCAAGTTTGTCTAACTCAACTCAAGTTCAACTAACTCAAGAATACTGAGCTGAACACTTCATCCCATCACTCCCCTTTATCCATCTGGTGTGATTGGCCTGGCAACTGGGATCAGGATTAGGATTGTAATAAAATTATTTAATAAATGATATAACTGTGAACCTCACCCTCCTGCTTCATGCAATATAAACACAGTATAATTCATACATGAACAATCACCATGCAAGGTTAGGATGAACAGGAGTATCCTGCCAATACAGGAATGAGAATAATCATGATTTAAGGTTTTAATACATTTCAGTTAGTAATGAGAAAACTTTTATGACTGGAGGAAAAAAATCTAAACGTTGCTGCTGTGTCTGCCAGCCTCTTGTGCTATATCTTATAGGGCAGGCCCACAATTCAATTACAACAATGATATTGTTTTACACAGACTTGCTTAACAGCTCTTTTTTCCTCTAAGGTTTGTGCTTTTGTCTATAGGCTTAAATAGCAGAGTCAAACACATTGGAATTGTTTTCAAAAAGGTAAAACCAACATTGTACTAGGAAGCAGATGGATCGGTTTGAGGGAAAAGAAGAAAAGAGTTAATTACATAGTCTGTCTGAGAAATAACTGAAGTGTGGCATTAAGGCAACTGGGACATGACAGTTTGTGAACGTAGTCACAGGGTACAGAAAGGAATTGCACAGCGTTGCACGCCAGCTGAATAGAGAGGCAAGGCCACCACAGGCATGGCTGTCTGTCAACGTGACAGCTTCAGAGAGACTCCCAGGACACAAGACCTGCTAAAAAAGAGTGGCCGCAGGCACTATAGTGGGTAGACATTTATAATCATAGAGCTGGACCCTGACATCCCTTGCTCATCTTCACGGTCAGTAAACTGACCTTGCTTTTCTCTCATCCTGATAAAGGAATCAACACACTCTGACCATGCCCATCCACCAGTTTGATGGGTAAGCTGCTTCTTTTTGTCTCTTGTAGTGTGCTATGCTCTTTGGGATATCAGTGTCTTCAGGATCTTGACCATAGAGACTGTCTTGTGCATCCTGATGTTTCTGAGATAAGCCCAGCCATGCCTTATGATACTCACAAGCCATGCTAGAATGTTATTTTTACTTCTGAGAATGTACTTAAATCGGTCTTCTTATTCTCCTAACCTAGATTTGCTGTGGATGCTCCTGAAATTCTCCCAGAGTCAATTGCAGTTTCTTTGAAAGCAGTATAGGCAGAATAGAGCGGATAAAAAAGTATCTGTTCCCAAGATGTAGCTGCTGCTATTACCTGATATACTCCAAAGAGTTTCCCCCCAAGCTTGCAGCATTTGCTTGCAGCATTTGCTTGCAGCCTGGGTCATGGTGTACTTTTCACTGGAACCAGATGAAGTCTTCCATTCAAACCACAGCTCAATGAATGTCCACAAGAGGACAAAGACATTTTATGACATTTTTTAGGTTTTGGGGTTTGTCATGCTTTTTAACCCATTTTTATGAAATGTGACTGTGTTAAGGTTTCAGATTTAGGTCTCAGGCTCTGCCTGTCATTTCCTCTGGGCTTCTGAAGTAGCCAGGGACCCCTTGGCTTCAGAAGCATTCCCATACAAAGGCCATTCATCTAACACATTTTTGCAGAATGGTTTGGCTTTAGCAGAACAGGTCATTTCTGGCACTGCAAAAGCCTTTCTCAAAAAAGGGCAAAAGGTGATAATTTACTATATTTTCCATATATTTATATGGAATATTTCAATATTTCCATATTTCAAACATACTTTTATGAAGCTTCATGATTTTTTAAAATGGAAGGAGTGATTGTTTTCCTATTTCTTCCTGCCAATGCTTGGGTTGTTTTTTCATCAAATTTTAATGGTGAAGAAAAAAATAGAAAAGAATGTTAGTTTTTTTAATAGAAGTTAAAATTTTGAGGGGGCTAAAAGTTGCAGATATTTTCTCTGAATGCACTTCCTGGTTTTTCACCAGCTCTACAAGACTGAGAATTGTTTCATGTGTAGCTGGACAAATTATTGAGTCCCATGTAGCTGCTTGCTCCTTCATGAGTTGAAACTATATTGCTGTAACTCATCCTATATTGTGATAAGCACTTTCATAACTCAAAAGCTTTATTTACCTCAGAACAGTTACTGAAATATCTGAACCGCATTTGCCAAAGGAAAAAAACACTTTGAATCTCTTATTCTTACTGACTTGAACTCTGGACTTGAGTGCTAATTTTCCATACCAAATAACTTATCCAAAATGCCAGAGAGGTTGTATCCTAGTTTGAGGTAAAACAGAACCAATTTTCTGTTCAATAACTGTACTTTTCAGTTAAGTCTCTTCTAACTAATTGCACTGTCTGAAATTAATGGGATATTCTTCAGACAGTGTCGGCTTCCAGAGTCATAAGTAGTGAATACCAAAGGAATGGTATGCAGAGAGGCTCTTGCTTACCCTTATTCCTATAAAAAACAACATCAATTCACTTTGTTGTGTGCCACATTAGAGAGTCAGAAGCAGAAGAACATAAAGGTGTTGCACCTGCTGGGGGGAGCGGACAGGAAAAGTGACACAAAATGACCAACAAGGTATTCTGTCCCATCTGCATCACACTCAGTATGAAAACTGAAGGATTAAAGGGATCAGCCTCTTTCTTCAGTGGCCAGTTTCTGAGGGGTACTCTGTCTGTTCGTCTCCCT
Source organism: Scolopax mira (assembly GCA_004320125.1). NCBI lineage: Eukaryota > Metazoa > Chordata > Aves > Charadriiformes > Scolopacidae > Scolopax > Scolopax mira. Next base: position 115,742 of record BJBW01002528.1, read on the forward strand.
TTGATCTCAATCTGTGCGTTCCTGAATCCAGATCCAGAATACGGTTCCCATCTGTCACTAAATCAAGTCTGGGATTTTCCCAGTGCCTGCCGGTGATGTGATCATCATCCTGGGAACTTGGTATGGGTTTGTGTATATTGTACACATTTCATTATTTGCTTATTAATATTTTCATATTTTCTTTTTATTATTTTATTAATAGTATTTCATTAAAGTAGTTTTGTTTCCTTTTTCAACCCATATGTTCTCTCTCTCTCATTCTCTCTGTCCTCCCTTGGAGAAATTGGCTGCCCATAGCTTGGATGAGTGTACACTTTGCTGGGTAAAACCTGTCTGGATGGCCAGGACTCCTGCACTTGAGTCACAACAACCCCATGCAATGCTACAGTCTTGGGGAAGAGTGACTGGAAAACTGCGTGGCAGAAATGGACCTGGGAATATTGGTCAACAGATGGCTGAATATGAGCCAGCAGTGTGCCCAGGTGGCCAAGAAGGCCAACAGCATTGTGGCTTGTATCAGAAATAGTGTGGCCAGCAGGACTAGGGAAGTGATTATTCTCCTGTAGTCAGGGCTGGTGAGGCCACACCTTGTACACTGAGTTCAATTTTGGGCCTCTCATTAAAGGAGGGACATTAAGGTTCTGAAACACGTTCAGAGAAGACCACAAAGCTGTTGAGGGGTCTAGAGAACAAGTCTTATGAGGAGTAGCTGAGAGAACTGGGGTTTTTAACCTGAAGAAGAGGAGGCTGAGGGGAGACCTTACTGCTCTCTACAACTACCTGAGAGGAGGTTGTAGAGAGGTCAGGTTTGATCTCTTCTCCCAAGAAATAAGCTATAGGACAAAAGGAAATGGCCTCAAGTTGTGCCAGGGGAGTTTTAATTTGATATTAGGAACAATTTTTTCACGAAAAGAGTGAAATATTGGAACAGGATGCCCAGGGAAGTGGTTGAGTCATCATCCCTGGAGGTATTTAAAAGATGGGTAGATGTAGTGCTGAGGGACGCAGTTTAGTAGTAACTTGGCAGTGCTATGTCAACTGCTGGACTCAATGATCTTAAAGGTCTCTTCCAACCAAAATGAATCTATGAATCTATGGTTCTATGATTCTGTAATTTCGTAAAGGTTAAAGAGGTTAACCTCAGAGGTTAAAGAGAGCATCTGTTGCTCATTTATTTTCCAGCCCAGCCCAAGCCATGACAGGCTGGCTCATAGCTGCCCTGTTGAGTTACTTTCTTATGTAATATTTCTCATTGTAAGAATGAGTTACATTCTTATGTAATTACCAGGAATAAATAATCTCCATCCAGTATCTGTCTCCAACTCTAAAAGTGATATATGTGAATCTTTTGAGGGGTTTCTCTGTGTGTGACTCAGATATCTCTTCTCTAGGACCACAAATGGGGAAGTGCTGTTTATTTGCAAATGCATTTAGAAGGATGTTAACACTGTAGGAGTACAGTCTTGTTACCTTTTTCTTGAAAAATCAATAATGGCAAGAGCTATGAAGTCATTTAGGATTTAATTTTTAAATTTCTCCAAAGCTTTTTAGATCTAAAGAAATGGATTTCAAAGAGTTTTATATGGTCAGGCTTATCATTTTGCTATTTCCCTTAAGATTATTTGAGAGGTGGCATTACTTGATTTTTCATTGCTTTGTTGCTACAAAGAAAGGAGCTAAGAGATTTTTCTGGGGAAACGAATTATGCAATAAAGATCAAACTTTCTTCAAAAACTGGAAAAAGTGCCAAAACATGAAACATAACTGTTTCTTTTGAATAATTCTGCTTCTGTGAGTAACTAATACCTGTTAAGTAACTCCCAAGTGGGTGCAATATATGTGATTTCCTTCAAATGGCAACTTTGAAAGGGAATTCTGCTCCAGTGGAATATGGTAAGACTGTAGATAGCTGTAAGAATATTTGCTAGGTGAGTTTTCATGCTGTGGACTTCTGCCAGTGTATCTTAACCCAAATTTTCAAAAATACACTTTGTTCCAGTGTTGATCTTGCTGGATTGCCTGAATTGTATTAACACCAACTCTCTTAAGAGTCAGGGGAAAAAGATGATAGTATTGAATGATTTTCTGTGTGAACATTTGAGTGTCTTGCCTCAGAAACTTCAGCTTCTTTCATTTGGTAAATGAGGGACAATAGGTCTGTGACTATTGCTAATGTGCCAGTTACAAGTGGGATACTATATTGGGAGCTAGAACAGGAATATACATCCTGTTTCTCTGCTTTCACTTAGGTTTCCTTCAAGTTCACTTCAGCTAAGGGTTGTTTCTGCAGAGAAAAGACAAAAGTTATAACAAAAGAAGTCAGTGGCACATTTTCTCACATTTTTTTCTTCCTTCAAGGTGTGTGGCGGTGTGCTCTCCTTGTTTTGCCACCCCCCACCCTCCCCTAGCTCCTGCTTGGGCCTTGGCTACCATGGCCATCACAACAGCAGCTGTGATAACTTGAATCTGGACTTTGGAGGATGGCTGGCAGCATAGTCAAAATACTGTATGGAGTGGGGACCTAGAAATTTTATTCTCATAAGAATATGACTAAGGTCAATTATCTTACTGTATAAATAGTGGACAGCCCAAGAGCCCTTTGAGCTCTCCTGTATGGCAGGGGCTGCATGCCAGGATCTCCCCTTTTGTGAGGATGCTCACTTAAGGTTCTAGTGTTTGAGGTTGAGAGATTCCTTGCCACAACAGATTCTTGGTACATGACTAATAGCATGCTAAACTTTGAAATCTTAGCTAAGTAATGTAAAGGGCTGATTGTGCATATGTAATCCTTTCGACATAAACTGTTGACCAAGTCTGGGACTAGGATTGGATCCAGCCGCACCCAGACTCCTCTCTGAGAAGGAGTTTAGAAAGCAAGGGAGTCCTTTCTGAACCTCGTGACTCTGGGAGGGTCTCCCTGGTAGCTTGTCTGACCCTGTCCTCTATGCAGTAAATAATAGACTGTACCCTGACATCGAATCTTGTAAAACACCATCGCATTTACTACTGGTTTTATTGAACGTATTGTTGATTTTGTTAAATCACTTTCACCTTAATAAATATTTTACTACTACACTCTAACTAGTGAAGTCAATCACTCCGTTTGCGACAAGGTGGCTTAGGTATTTTATGAGACTAAAGATTTTGTTCTCTTATTTCAGTTTTACTGATAGTATTTACTAAGTATTTATCTTTTTCTTTTTTTTAAAGACAATAATACTTCCTATAGTTGAAGCAAATATAATTTCTTTACACTGATGTACTGGTTTTGGCTGGGTTGGGGTTAATTTTCTTCTTAGGTGCTATGTTTTGGATTGGTGAGAAAAGCAGTATTGTTAAAAGACTGATGTTTTAGTTTTTGTTGAGCAGTGCTTACACAGGATTGAGGCCTTCTGTGTGTTTCATGCTGCCCCGACAGAGAGTAGGTTATGGGTGCACAAGAAGTTGGGAGGGTACACAGCCGGGACAGCTGACCCCGGGACACTGAGCATATGACATCATGCTCAGTGATAAAAAGGTCCAGGAAAGAAGGAGGAACAGGGAATGTTCAAGGTCATGTCCTCTGTCTCCTCAAGTAACCATTATGCATGATGAAGGTCTCCTTTCCTGGAGTTGGCTGAACACCCGCCTGCCAATGGGAATGGTGAATGAATTCCTTATTTTGCTTTGTTTGCACATCCAACTTTTGCTTTAACTATTAAACTGTCTTTATCTCAACCCACAAGGTTTTGCACTTTTACCCTTCCATTCTCTCTCCCATCTCACTGGGGGTGAGAGGCTGTGTGGGGCTGAGCTGCTGGCTGGGGTTAACCCACAGCAACCGGCTGCTTAGAACAGAATAGGACTGACTCATGACTGGGAAAGGTGGAAGAGTGTTTCACAGAAGCAGCAGCCTTGCTTAGGAACTTGTGGTGCATGAGCTACAGGTGTCACTGTGGTCCTCTGAAGACCTTTTCCCAAACAAAACTCTGTGAAAGAATAATTTCCTATGGCAAATTATGCTGCCACATAATATTGCGGGGCACTGAGAGCACATCTCTGCAAAACTCTGCCAAAGCCTTTGTTGCGTGTATGGAGGCAGGGGGATTATACAGGCACAGAAATAAGTAGATTGAAAGCCAAATACAACTTTACTGCAACAAGACTAATACAGTGACAGAGGCACTTCCCAGCTCTCAAGTGACCCGTGCTATTTTGAAGGTATGACACTGGAGTTCATTCAGACTTTGCATTCCTGCTTGTTCTGTTGGCAAGGTGAAAGAAAAGGAGAAAACTTCCCTCAAGCAGTTTTGATTTGCTTGAGCAATCCAAGTGAGAGAGAGCTCTGTGATGAAAGGTGAAGTTGTCAAAGATGGTTCAAGAGGTTCAGGGAGAAGCAGAGAAGTTAATTAGCTGACTGAGATGACAACTTTTATGGAAGGATAGAGGGGACATCCTAAACAAACTAGCTCCCTTTTTTTCTTTTCTTTTTTTCAATATGCTGTTATGACAAGGCCAGTGAAAATTATATACGTACAATATAAGTCTCTCCATATTTTAATAACTAAGTTATCTCTTTATTAAGAAATCTAAGACAAGCACAGCTGCTGGTAGCATACGAGCACATACCGATTGACTTATTTTTATCACTTTCTTCTCTTTTGCAACATGTGCTGTCCTTGCCAAGTCATCACATCACTTTACAGTGGCTCTTGTTGCTGAAGTGTTTTTCTGAAAGCTATTGGCAATTCAGGGGGACTGGATGGATTTAAAGGCTATTATTATTATTATTATTATTTAAAGGTTATTATTGTGAATGCCACAGTTTCAGACCTTTATTTGAAAAGAAAGCCAACCTTCCCAAGCTGGTGTTTGTTCTCCCTCCCTCCCTTCCTTCCTTCCTTCCTTCCTTCCTTCTTTCCTTGCTTTCTTCCTTTACTTCCAAGCAGGCTTGCTGAACCATCTTGCTTCTTACCTAACAGGCCTGTCATCACATTAGATAGGGAAAGAAGCAGGGATTCTAAATCTGCCAGGGAAATAAAATCAACAAGACGTCAGTTTACATAGACAGAGACAGCAGGTAGCACTAACAGGCATTAACTTGTTTTGGGGGAAATGAAAATGAGTGGAGGAGCAACCCTGTGCTTCAGCTGCAGGTGAGACAAGGTTGTTTGTGCTCCCCTTTCAATCTGTCTCAGGAAACCAAGTATCAGTATTCTTTTTTCTGATTCCCCAATAAGCCTTGACAGGCATATCAGTTTTAAAAAATTGCAAAACTGCTTCAAGCAATTTAAAAGAGAACAGAATTAATGATGAACTTCTAGTAGAAGCTTAAAAGCTGTATGATCTGAAGGGAATTGTGGTGGATTCCTAGAGCATGTGACACTTGGAATGATATAATTGTGCGCTGGTAGAAGACAAGTTGGGGAAGAAAGTCTGCCTGGGAAGAGTTTTCTTTTCTTAGACAACATACTTCTATACCAGCATGTTCTTTTCTTCCTTGCTGTTGTGGATGGGAGTGTGCTATAACCTTTTCCTTGTGTGGACCAGATGTGGAAAACAAGGAGTTCCAGTTTTATATGCTGAGGTGCTACCTAAACCCAGCTATCAATCAGAGCATAGTTAAGCAGAATGACTGGGTGTGCATCTATGGCCTATCTCATTCCACCCCTCAATGCACATGGGCAATGTACTGGGTCTGGTGGGGGAAGGGTTAATTGTTCCCAGAACCTAGCAGGGACACAGGTATTCCATCCCATTTGAGCCACGCCCAGGGGGAGGGACAGGAAGTCACATAAGAGGAGGAAGTCCTGCCCCTGGGGCAAAAGGAGCAGGGAGAGCAGTGCTGTTGGGTGCGATCCGGGTGCTTCGGCAAGCGGTGGTATCGTGATGGCGGT
>BJBW01002529.1:0-26871 GCA_004320125.1 Scolopax mira
GGGTGTCAGCCACCCCTCCCAGTTTTGTGTCATCAGCAAACTTGCTGAGGGTACATTCCATCCCTTCGTCCAGGTCATTGATGAATATATCGAAGAGGACTGGACCCACTACTGACCCCTGGGGAACACCACTTGTTACAGACTTCCAGGTGGATTCTGTGCCCCTATCAAGTCTCAGAACCTCAAAAATATCACTTTCTTGTTATTATATTTTTCATCACATCTCAATTATCTTAGATATTCCACTTTGCCTGATTTCTCTGAACTGTTAATGTGCCTGTGCCTCCTCAGCAAACAGCTGCTTTCCACAAAGATATAGGGTGCCAACTGCTACAAAGTTCCTTCTTGGGACTCACAGCCTCTCATTATCACTCCCTGCATGGGAATGCTGCTTTTTTGCAATACTTTACAAAGGAGATTCTTACTTCTAAATCAGAGAGATACGGGTTTGATGGATGTACTTATGAGGAAAAGCTTCTTTATGGTGAAGGTGACAGAGCTCTGGAACAGGTGCCCAGGGAGGTTGTGGAGTCCCCTTCTCTGGAGATCTTCAAGACCCACCTGGATACAATCCTGAGTGATGTGCTCTAGGTGTTCCTGCTTTAGCAGGGGAGTTGGACTAGATGATCTCTAGAGGTCCCTTACAACTCCATGATTCCATGATTCCATGATAGGCTATTGGATTGGTGTTATGTGCCCAGATTTTGGTAACAGTGGGGTTGCAAGGGTGGCTTCTGTGAGAAGACACCAGAAAAACCCACCATTGTCAAAGCTGAGCAATAGGTGATGTTGGTAGCACCTCTTTAATAATATATTTAAGAAAGGTTAAAAAATGCTGTGCAGAAGCCGCGAGGGAGATGACTGAATAAATGTGAGAGAAACAGCCTGGCAGACACCAAGGTCAGTGAAGAAGAAGGGGGAAGAGGGGCTCCAAATACCAGAGCAGAGATGTCCCTGCAGCCCATGGAGAACATGGTGATGGAGGCTGTCCCTCTACAGGCCGTTAAGGACCATGGTGGAGCAGAGATCTTCACTGCAGTCTGTGGAGGATGCAATGCCAAAGCCAGTGGATATTCTGAGAAGGAAGCTGCAGCCTTTGGAGAGCAGGCTCCTGGCAGGAGCAGCAGCCCTTGGAGAGGAATCCACACAGGAGTAGGTTTTCTGACAGGAGCTGTGGCCCATGGGGGAACCCACACAGTAGTCCATTATTGAAAAAGAGTCTTGTAGAACTGCAGTTGTTGGGAAGGATCCATGCTAGAGGAATTCACAAAGGATTGTATCCTATGGGGGACACACAGAAGAAGCAGGACAACGGTGTGAGGCGGAAGGAGTGGCAGGGACAAAGTATTCTGTGCTGTTTGCAATCCCCATCCCTCATTCCTTTGTGGTGCTTGGGGGGAGGAGACAAAAGAGTTAGGCATGAAATTGATCCTGGAAAGAAGGGAGGGGTGGAGGAAAGGTGGGTTTGCTTTTATTTCTCACTATCCTACTCTGTTACAATTAATTGATAATAAATTAAATGAATTTCTCCAAGTCAAGCCTGTTTTGCCCGTGACAGTAACTGGTAAGTGATCTCCTTGTTATTATCTCAACCCATGAGCTTTTAATCATATTTTCTTTCCCTGTCCTACTGAGAAGAGGGACTGATAGAGTGGTCTGCTGGGTGTTCAGTGGTCAGCCAAGGTCAATCCACCACAGCTACAGTAGGCTAAATGCTTTAGGACTACAAAACAAACTAAGCAACAGCATTACCTGTTGCCTAAGAGTTTGCATTGTCTTTTTATGATGTGCCTCCTGTCTGAGACCAAAAGGGGATTCTAAATTGTTACCTTACCTTCCATTAGAAACATAGGAAATCTTGTTTCCATTTTCCTTGTGGGAGGTTTTAGTTGCCCAAATATAGATGTCACCGACACTTGAGACAACTTGGTATCCAAAACAAACTTCATGAAGACAAATTGTGATTTTTGTCCTTCCACTTGCTGTTCTTAATAATCACAGAAAAGAGAAATTATCACTTCAGATACTGGAATAAATGTAGGAAACATCAGAATCATATAATGGTTAGAGTTGGAACAGACCTTAGAGATCATTAAGTTCCAACCCCCCTGCCATGGTCAGGGACACCTCCATTAGAGCAGGTTGCTCAAAGTCCCATATAGTTTGTCTCATGAAATGTAATTAAAGGAGAAAATTAGGGGTAAAAGGTGTAAGGACTTTTTTCAGTGCGGTTCAACTTTAAACATGAATTAAAACAGTTGTTTGAAACTGTTTTCTGTTTGAAACATGAATTTCTGCATGTAATGACTGAATTAATTAAAAAGATGAAGTCACTATTTAATGAACTTTAAAAACCTATAATCACCTTTCACCTCCCAGGTTAAAAAAATACTAGATGTATTTGATGTATTTATGGTATAGTGTTGTAAGCTGTTAATTCAAAAATGTAAAGCGGAGCTGTAAATACCTTATTTTAACACTGCACTACAACCAGTGTAGCCAGAAATATTTGCTTGTGGAAAATTGTTACATCTGCTATGTTGCTATGTTTCCTACTGCTTAGAAACAATTTAATCCCTGTGTATTATTATTATTTTATTTTTTTTTCACAGTAAAGACACTATAGATACTTCTTAATGTTAATTCATACAAATTCTCTATAACAAGCTGTATTCCACAATTTTTATTACCTATTTCTCTTAACTGCCTTCTAATACATGTATGTTTCTCATTACTTCCCTAGATTTTTTTTTTTTTTTTTGGGGTGGGGAAGAAGATTCAAAACTTCTTTTACTTACACTTCCTGCACAACCTATTCATCTTAAACAGATCAGGTATGTTAAATCATAATTCCAATGGTGAGTGAAATAAATTGTATAGCCGATCCAAAATAGTAGAAATAGCTAGGTGGCAGGAGTGCTTCAAAAGACCTAGAGAACTTGATACAGCAAATATGAGGTTTAAAAGATCCAGAGCCATGTAAATGCTAGCCCATAAACCCAAAATATTATTAGAAATAAGACTGAGCATCTAGAATAACTGGATGGATGTTGAAGCAACAATAATCTTAGAAGGTCAGAGAGAATCAATTGCCCAGAACAGTCAGAACAAAATTTGTAAAAGTCTGGGGACTGAAGCAGACAAAGTAGCTGAGGAGAGAAGATCAAACAGATAGAGCTGCTGAAAGAAGATCAAAGATTGTCTGTACTACTGCAAATGCAGTGGGATATGACTGTGCTGGGGAGACTTGTCATGGATATATATTCTTAGAATGTATTCATAAAATGTATTTTAAGATACATTTCCAGATGTAGATTAATAATCCATTTGCAAATCTGCCATTAGGTGTATTCCTACTTGCTTGGGGTACTGTAATGCAGAGGTAGTAACTCTGCCTTAAAGGGATTGTTGGGAATTTGTCCAGCAATCACTAGTAGAAAGTTTATTATTGTCTTTTCCTTTCCTTTCCTGTATGTGCTTGACTAGAAGGGTATGTTATTTTCATCAGCCAATATAATGCTTCCTTAATATTGTTTCAATCCAGCTTGATTAGTACTACCACTATGGCTACTTTATGTCATGAATCAAGGCAGCTTTTAGAAACCTAAGAGTTAGGAAGTACAGTGATAGCTTTACATATATTACTGTTAAAATGTGCAATTTGACAGGATTTACAGAAGTCAAGAAGGGAAGATTATGGCAGGTATGGTAGAAGTGTTTTGAAAATGACTGTTCTAAGCATAAAAAATTCCCAAAGGAAAATATCAATCTGAATGCACAGGTGGCACAGACTTAGTTGAAGAATATAACAAAACAGAAAACTGGTAATGATCGTTGCATGACTATTATCTTGACATTGTCAGTTAAGACGATGCTAGTATAACTCTTTTAAAACATTTCAATGGCTGACTATAGACCTCAGATTTGAGACAGAAAAATCTGTTGTCTACATAATCCTTCCACTAATATTTGATTGCCCTTATGAGATGAAACAAAGCATTTTTTTAAGCACTGCCTGACACTTTTTTCATATTTCTGAAATACGAAAAATTCATAATTAATTTAATTACTCTCAGATAACTAAGGGTATTCTTTATGTGGCAATGTCTTTGATATATTGAATTGAACTCAACATGGAATTCTGAGATTAAAATAATAGATGCAGACCACAAAACTGCTTGACCAACTTCAAGAAGCTTTAAATAGTTCTAAGCCAAGTTATCGGAACAAAGCAGTTTTAAAGATAGGGATAATTTATATTATTCAGAGTGGGATTGGACTTTAGTTTCAAATGCTTATACACTAATGTATAACATAGATGTCCCTACCTATCCTCAGAGTTGAAGCTGCAAGACAATGGAACCTGGGAAATTTGGTGGCCTAAACATGGTATGCAGTGTCACCTGAGATGCTCTGGGCATCTCAGCATCTGTGTATATAAACACATATACCTGGAAAGGAGATATTCCTCTTTCTGGAGTAACAAGGAAGGCAAAATCTCCACAGGACCCAAAACAGTGTTAGATGCCTATGTTTAGGCAACTGAGTTCTATGTATTGTCAACTCGGTGAGGAGTCCAGAGAGCTACTTAGCAAAACAAATATAGGATTTCATGCTGCTTGAGGATGATACAAACAGCTCTCCTGACCTCACAGCATATAGTTCCGTCATCTAAGAATGGAAAGCTAGTGTTATTTGAGTCGCTGTAGGGAAACTTTCCTTTCTTATGGTCCAAAATGATATGGATTTTTATGTTGTATATACTAGTCCCAAGAGGATGTCTCAGATGACCAAGGATTTCCCTTGAATGAAATGGTGTCAAGCCTTAAATGTCTATAGTCAAGAAAGAAGGCTTTGTTTGTTAAAGGAAATTAAAAATCAAGTTGCTTTGGAAATAGAACTGAAGGATTTAGAGCTATAGGAAGAAACTATTTACAATAAAGGTGGGAAAATACTGGTGCAGGTTGCCCAGAGAGGAGGTAGATGCCCCATCCCTGGAAACATTCAAGAGCAGGTTGGATGAGGCTCTGAGCAACCTGCCAAGTTAAGATGTCCCTGCTCATTGTAGGGGGCTTGGACTAGATGACCTTTAAATGTTCCTTCCTAACCCAACCTATGATTCTATGATTCTAGACTCCTCTTTGGAAAGCAATGGTATAATAAATTCTCTATCTGGAGGGTGAAATTAGACAAAGCTAAATTGAAGTTTTTTATTTACACATTTTCTGGTATGAATGACCCCAAGTAACACTGTAACAGTATGCCAATAATTAATCTTGATTCCCTAAGGTTATAATGTGTTCCTTTTAAATTCAGTATATTTTTATTTATATTAAGATATGCTCAAATTCAAGTACATTATTGGTCTTCAAGAACACATTAATTAATTATCATGAAAGAAATCAGATTAGGTGTTAGAATAATTTGGATTGTGATCTTGTGCCCTATATTGCACTGATTTCAAGGCCTTTTGGGGTGGTGTTAGAGAGCTAGAGGATGACTGGAAGCAAAGATACAAGAGGGAATACAATATTGGATTTGAAGCAGGATGAAGAATTGCAGGTTCCCAGAGAATGAAACAGCATTTCTTGCTGGAGTAATATGAAAACTTCCGGTGACATCTAATATGACATTCAGTGACATGCTGACGCTTTCACTATTTTGTGTATTACAGCTCCTATTTTTCCTATAAGTATCCCTGCAGTAAAGGTGACAATTCAGCAATAATAGGGTATTTCTTTCACAAAATATAGAGGGAGACATCTGCAGAAGTGATGTCAACAGCCTGCAGGTACCACATGAACTACTCACTAAGTATCATTTCTGAAATACTGTAGGAAAAGGTACTTTTTCTTTTATATAGGCTCACACTAACATGAGACAACCAAAGACTCTGTGAAACTTTGAAAACTCTTTCTCTCCAGTTGGGTGTGGAAGTTACAAGATAGAGGATCACGTTGACCATTTGAGTCTGCCCCAGCTACTTATTAATTCTGATAAGAAAAATTTGGTATGTATCTTATAGGACATTTTGTGCAAATGCCACCTTTTGTTTACTGTTTGACTTTGACAGTCTGTGATTTCCTAGACAGAAAATAAGAATTTAAGAGGAAAGTTAGCTATTACTCACAGTCTGCTGTCAGTTTAAGCATTCACAACCTGTCAGATCTTGTGAGAACTGAAGATGTAAATCAGTCTGTCTCTGCAGCAGCTCAAAGAAATGTGCCAGGTGGAATGCATTCCTTTATATGCTTGAATTGCTTGAAAAGCAACATAAATCTATTAATAAATGTACATTACTAATGCTAATGAGTTCCTCTGTACCACTGAGAAAATATAGAATACACAATGTCTAGAAATCCACATTCACCTTAAAAGAGAACTTTAAAACTGCTGAACTAGTCAAAAAGCCTAATTGGATCGTAGGACTTTCTTAAAAATTTACATGGAATTTACCCTTTTCATTTCATTTTCTTCTCCACTGATTTTACACTTCTCTACTTCAGCAGTGATACAAAGATAACTTAAGTGACATCCGTGTGGCTCTACATTGCAAGGAACTTTCCAAGCCACACTTTTCGAAACAAATTATCATTAAAATGTGTAAAAAGATATCTTTATCTATATATTGATCTACCAAGACTTATACACATGAATGTCTGTGTTTCTTTAGACTAGACCTTTTTGATCTTCTCTTTGCATACAAATCATGAAACACAAACTCTTCCCATTGATAAAAGAACAGTCTTTTGCAAAATATAATCTCTAAGTAAACTTTCTAGTTGAAAGCATTAAACATATAGGGTACATAGCATTGGTATTTTTAACACAAAAGACACTGGTTTATGCATATTAAAGATTTATTTCTTGGGTAACTTTGTAAGATACACTTTGATTTTATGGGGTGTTAATACACTAAAAATAGCCACTACAATGCCCCAGACTTTAAGTCTGAGGATTCTTCTTCTTTGCCATCTAGTGTCTGTATAATCATGTGCCATTCCATTTATGACTTATTAATGCTGCAGGAAATAATAGATGTTTTAAAATATCTATGAAAAAGCAGCAACACTTTGTTTTCTTTGAAGGATGTATGCCATACCACTTATACAATGCAGACTAAAGACCCATTTCCTTTATTCACTTTTTCTGTCTTCCAAATGCATCTTTTATGACTTGAGTTTAGCTGGTTCCATTTGATCCTCTGGATATCAACCTTCTTTACTGGTTCTGTGAAACTTAACTGTGAACTTTATCTTTGGACTTACATTCTTTAATGTGATTTATACATTTTTGCTAACAGGGTTGTTACACATTCTTTTTATAGCAAAAGAGAATGATTTAGACTTTATGATGGGTAGGATTTAACATAAGCCCAGACAAGTTTTTCAGCCCCATCTGTTTTTAAAGAATTTAAATTGTCACTTAAAAATAGGCTGTAATCCTTATGCTTGCCGTGATGTTCTGAAATGCCATAGTGAAGTGCATAGGGTATGAAGAAAACACTAAATGTAAGCAGAATTATCCCAGAAATATGGCAGTTAAACAAAATTATAATGTTTGTTAGTATTAATAGGAGCTCATTTTCTTCATGAGCTTTCAACACAAAAGTTTAGATTTTCAATCGAAACTAAGGAAATGTCACTATGACTTTTTGAATATAAAAAAGGGATCTGCCTTTCTGAACTTCTTTTGATAGAATCATAGAATTGTCTAGGTTGGAAGGGACCTTAAAGTTCATCTAATCCAACCATAACTTAATTCTCATCACACCAAGTGTGAGTGGAACTAAATTTCAATGGACCAATTAAAATATTAAATGTAATCAAAATTGAATATTATTTTTACTATCTAGTTTTATTTTATAATGTTGAAAGCATTTTTTGAAAGCATTGTGCAAACATATGGTACAGCATGCTTGTACCATAGAATGCCATCTGCTGTCTAGGCTTAAATGAACACTGATTTTACTTTTAATTCATAATGAACATGAAGAATTAATGTGACCCATGTATTGCAATTTGGCTCAGTCATTGGCAGGTGAACATTTAAGACATAAAACATATTTGTAATTATAAAATGGCTATTTACAACTTCCCAGGTGGGTAAGTAGCCATTAGTAACAAATAATTGCATGCCAGCCCATTATGCTTCCAACTACTGTACTGGAAAAAGACCTAGAAAAATTAAAATTAAAGCATTCTCTTACTAATAACTGCATAACAGTTATATATAATTCATACTGCCAAATTAAAATCTTTAAAAACTTTGGTTAACATGTAAATGGAGACCTGCAAGCACAGAGTCAGAAAAATTAAGGCTGTCTGAGTAAAATTATAAAATACTCTGTGATGTTTTTATTATATTTTCCCTGTGGTTTTCTACTGATATTAAAGTTCTTTTCTCAAAATGCATTTGCCTCAGTCTTCAAATACCTGCTGAACAGAAAAATACATGCCTGTACATGGTTTAATTTATCACCCTCTACACTAGAAGATGACAAATTATCCAGTCACAGTCTGAATGCTTATAACTTTGACCCTCATCCAGAAAAAAAACCAACACAAAACACCCAAAAACATAATGATTAAATAAATGCATGAATTATGAATGATTCCTCAAAAATTTCACATAGAATCACAATGCTGAATTGGTTTTAGTTGTACAGTCTTTTCTTTACAGAAGACAGTTGAGGGAACCAGGGTTGTTCAGCCTTGTTTGCTTAGCCTTGAGAAAAAAAGGCTCAGAGGAAGTGACTCCCTCAACTACCTGAAAGAAGGTTGTAGTGAGGTGGGGATCAGTCTCTTCTCACAAGTAACAAATGATAGCACAAGAGGAAAGAGCCTCAAGTTGCACCAGGGGAGGCTTAGATTTTATATCAGGAAAATTTCTTCACTGAAAGGGTAATAAAGCATTGGAACAGGCTGCCCAGAGAAGTGGTTGAGTCACCATCCCTGGGGATATTTACAAGATACAAAAGACTGTAGGGACATAGTTTAGAGGTGAACTTGGCATTGATACCATTCCTCAGATTAACATATGGCTGAGTTTCACCGGACCTGAATATAATTTTTTTAAGTGTTAAGTGAGAATAAACTGTCAGGTTTACAGTTGGACTCGATGATCTTAAAGGTCTTTTCCAACCTAAGCAATTATATTAAATTTAAAAAAAAAGACAAAATTCTTCTTACAGTGTTTAACAGCCATGATTTGCTAGGTTATAATGTATTCAACACGAAAGAATTACAGCTGTTCATGTAACTAATGGAACTGTGTATAGAATAGAAGTTTTCTTTCTTTAACATTTTGCCTAAATATTGTTTTTATTCCTCTTTCCTTTGAAAATTAGACCAACTTAATCCTATTGTTGTGTGTATGTCTGGCTTTTTGTTTTCCCCTAGCAATTTATTCTCTTGCTGGTGGCTGTGAATTTTAACATAAGGATAGAACTTCTGAGACTACGCCTATACTGCTTTTTGGGGGAGAAAATCCTATCTCTTGGAAATGATTCATTTATGGAAATTCCTGTATTGTGGGCTCTAGGTCTGTTAGCTACTACTTGTATCATCCCCTCCCCTCATGTCAGAAGCCTAATAGGGAGAAAACAGAAAATTCTGGGCAGTGTACCAGCATCCTGATTTTTAACTGCTGATGAGCAGGGGTTTTTACCCTTTCTTAAATATGTTATCACGAGGTGCTAACAATATCACTGATGGCCAGCAGAGGGTGCATCTTGGAGCTGGCTGGAACTGCCTCTGTTGGACGTAGATGTAGCTTCTGTCATTGTCTCACAGAAGTCGCCCCTGCAATCCCACTGTTACCAAAACTTTGCCACCTAAACTCAATATCTATATGTTAACCTACATGCTCACACACTGAAGATTCACGAATCTAGTAAAGGGAAAGGTACCCTTAGTTTGTGTCTGCTCTACAGAGCTATGCTGCTGACAGAAGGGCTACATCAATCTTGCTCTTAAAAGAAAAGGTTGCCATTTCCATTACATGCACAAACTTCATTTTAATTAGTCAAAACTACATGAGCCATTTTACCATCATCTGGTTCTCTTCTCTGCCCCATTTTTTTTTGCAGCAAGTATGTATTATACTTTTCATATTTGTTTCACAGTGAATAGATCTTACATTTACAATATCTTACTACTGAGAAACTATCACCCATTTCTGAAAGAAGACAATAATAATAATATTAAAGGCTGATTAAACTGTATCATTGTATAAGCAGTGATACCATTCTTCAGATGTACATGTGCCTGAGTTTCACTGGACCTGAATATTTTTTATTTCAGTGTTCTGTGAGAATAAAGCTGTGAAATTTGAACAATATATGAGTCATACCTTTGAGACCTCTGTAAGACTGGGGTTTTTTTGTTTTTCTCTTGTCACTGGAAAGTAAAAAGGATCTTGAAGTTGTAACCATAGGAAAAAAGTAAAAAAAAAAAAAAAGAAAGGTTATGTATGTCTAATATTTTGACTGATGTATTAAAATGTTTGTCCAGGTGCACTGGATTGGTGTGAGGGTGGTGCAGGGCTGTCCTTTCTTGCCGCAGCTGAGGGATGCATGAATAAATCCACCAGCCAAAACAGCAGGTCACCTGCAACAATATAGTCAGAAATCACTGATGAAACCACAGAGGCAGGAACAGGGGTGACTTTGTCCCCCTTTGTTTGGGAAGTACAATGTAAATGGAGTCATTCCTGAACCAGAAGACTGAATCCTTACTGGCAACAACAAAAGTATTACTTTTGCCCTTTCTCAACACGTGCTGTGAACACAGCACTGCAAGCTGACAGTGGGGTGCAGTGTGCTTTTTTGACAGGCAGTAGGGCTCAGTAGGGAGCCCCTGGGGAGCTGTGAGGTGGTCCTTCCTAAAACCTGAGTAGCAGCACCCTTAGCGGTCCGTTGCTAGCACACCTGGGTTGACAGGACAAATGCACTCCCTTGGGCAGAGACACTGAGCCTTCTGGGACTGCAATTCTCCTTCTGCAAAACACTGTCCTGAGCTGTCCTAGACATCCTGAGCTGCTTTGCTTTCTGGTGGGCAGTGCAGGGGAAACAATCTGAAGGCATGAAGCTAGATGCCTTCAGTGTGGAGCCTATATGTTTTTTCTTATTTTGGTTTATTGGTTTTGTCTATTTTCTCTCAGTTACCTCAAATAAAATATTAGCTTTTAAGAAGTGACAATATCTCAGTGTCTAAAACTACTTAGAATAAATCCTTGCTACATCTTTGGGACTGACAGCTGAAATAAACAGAAAAGTGTGACTTTGCCTCTTTATGTAAGTAGCAGGACAAATAACTCAAAACTGTGAGTCTTGTAACATTGCTGGATTGTCTGCTCAGCCTTGCACAGAGCTTCAACAAGTGCAAAATGAAAACTGCAAATATTTCTCCATCAACAAAGGTAAGTGCATTCTTCCTGTTTGGAGCCATCTCTGTGCACCATGGAAGTATTTTGTATACTCACAGCAGCATTCAGAGTTTTGAAAGATGGACAGCAGAGTCTGTTATACACGGGGGCTCCTTCTTCTTCTTCTCTTGCTTGCATTTTCTCAGTTGCTCATCCTGAGAGAGTAAAACCTGTTTCTGAGATCTCCATTTCTTGACGGGAAGGGAATCATCTGTTCCCTCTTCACAGTTTGTTTTCTCTTTCTGTTTCTCTGTTTTTCCTTTTCCTGTGAAAAGCCTGGCAACCTTTCAATTCAATAGTATTGCTAGGGAGGTAAAATCATGATAAAATCTTGAACCAATTTTTCTCTTAATTAAAGCTTGTAATCTTTGCTTGTGGCAGCAGTTCCGCCTTCTGGGGAGCGAGGAGGCTTTTGTTGTCATGCTGTTTGTGGACCTGACATACATCTGCTGTTTCGACTTCTTTCCCCAGTTCTGGTAACTTCTATGGAATGCACAGGCAAGTCCATCCATCTCATCCCCAAAGAGTTCCCTGGGATGCTCAATGAGTAATTCTTTCAGCTGTGTTGCCCGCATGCAGCAAACCATTGATTTCCAGCCTGGTGGCTCAGAATGGGTCACCCTGACTGTATCTTACTGTATAAAATGCATCTTACTGTATAAAATGCAATAAATGCATTTTATAATAAATTTGCATAAATAAAAATAAATTTGCATAAATGCATCTTACTGTATAAAATGCATCTTACTGTATAAAATGCAATAAAAAGCATGTACTTAGCCTAAGACTTATAAATGAGGTAAGAGAAAAATATATTTTTCTACTGTAACTGCTATTATCAAAACTTGGAAAGAAAATCCACAAGAAAGAAACATGAATATCTGTAATGACAATTGATCAGGAAGGACCTGGTCAATGAAGATAATCGGGTGACACTTCCTTTTTTACAGAGCTATATACATGGTCTCTGCTCAAGAATGACACAAGAAAGTAAAAAGGAGGTTAAACTAATAAATAATATTCCAGCTGGGTTTTAAATGCTAGATGAAATGCTTCTGACTGTATGAGTGTCATTCTCTCTCCAGGAAAACAAGGTGAATCCAGGTAACTAGTTTGTGTCTTCTGAAAAAAGGAACTCTTGAAACCTGGGTGGCTGATCAAGAGAAAGTCAAAAAGTTATGAATGTAGATCAGCAATGCCCCAAAAGATGCATTTGAGCAGACCAACATCCAGCCAAATAGCAGTGCTACTGAGGAAGGAGCATGGAAGATGCAGAAACTCGTCAAGGAAATGTTCAAAGAATAGAACAGCTTTGTCTCCAGGCCAACATACTCAACCTCATGTACAAGAGACTTCAGGGGGACTTGAAGAAGAATCAGTTGTGGTGACAATGATCTCCATTAGAAAGTGGCAACATTTTTTTTTGCACTGGCTGCATCTACCAAAAGGCAGAAACATTTTTGTTTTGATTATCAAGCTATTATATAGTTAGGTTTGAAACACCAGCAAGTTACATCAGCCACATCCAAAAGTGAATAGCTTTTTGAATCACCTGAACATACTGGCAGTAAATAACAGAAATATATTTTGTGATGTCTAGTTTTAAGTTAATATAATGAGTCCAAGAAGAAGAAACTTTGCTGAAGAAAGATATATAGGAGACAATCTGTAGGACACTAGGTGCAAAGTGTACACTGAAAAGAGCTTCCTTTGGCTGGTGAAAGAGTATTTGTAAAAATTAACTAAAGAATATTCCATGTCAACAACATTTAAATTCCTGTCCTTATTAGGAAAACGTAATATTAGTACTATTTATGAGTTAGTCAATGAGAATTGTACCAGAAATTGTGACATACTGAACCTGAATGAAATCATCCATGCTATGGAAGAAGAAAACACAGTGCTGATGTTGATGACCATCACACAAACAGGGCTAACTACAAACTAAAGAAGGAAAGTTAGATTGCATTTTTGGGCTGTCCAGGAATAGAGCAGATACATATCTGAAAATGCAATGGTCCTGGTTGAGGCCAATGTCACAGACCTATGATATTACTATCGCAATCTGGTCTATGACAGTGGCTATAATGTACTAAAAATAATGCCTTTCCAGGATTACCAAAAGCCAAAAAACCCTATGTCATTTGTGTTTAATTTCAGGAAAAAATGTATGGACTACGTGAAAATTAGGAAGTTTATAAAGAAAATTATAAAGCCAATGTAGAAAAAGAGTAAAACATTTTCAAATTTCAGGAGCTTTGAGAAGTTACTGTACTGGAAGTTCAAATGCAATTTATTCTACTTCAGGACAAAGTCTGAAAATCTATCAAGGAAAGCATCCTGGCTAAATAGCAGGGAAAGTAAGTTATTAAATACAAGTAAAAAAAAAAATCATAAAAGGTCTTAAAATCTGACAGGTTAAATTTAAAAATGCAGTAAGTCAGGACAAAAAAGTATTGAGGAAATACTAGAGGAGTGCATAAAAAATAACAGTAAGTCATTCTTCAAGCAGATGAGCTGATCAAAGCTTGATGGGAATTTTATAAGGTCAGTGGATGATCAAAACCTGAGAGGAGTGTTCAAAGAAGATAATGTCAGAGCAGAAAATTATAAGGATTACTTTTCCATTTTTACTCACAATGAAGATGACTTGAAAGTATCAGCACTTTGGCAACTTTTTTTTTTTTTTTTTTTAGTAGAGGGGAGAGGGGTTTTGCCACAGATTTGTCTGGTGGTTTAAAGTCAAGTAAATTATCAAGAAAACAAAAAGTTAAAAGAAATAGCTTTCTGTAACCATATGATATTTGCTCCAAACCTATAAGAAATAAAGGATTAAATACCTGAATAATTAATTGTGTTTTATATGAGGTTATGTGATAAAAGCTGCACACTCATGTGGAGTACTGCTTCCAGCTTTGGTGCTCCCAGCAAAATGTTTGCAACAGATGAAAAGGCTTTAAAAGTCTGGTAAAATTAAACAGTTTCACATCAATAAATGTAAGACCTTGGATGCTAGAATTATAAAAGAAATTACAGAAAAAGAGCACCAAACCACTATTTTTATTTATGTAAATATTATAAAATATTTTAAAGCATGGGGATACACACAGTGTGTAGGTTTGCTATGCTAAGTAGAGTGATTCATCCTGTAGAATGTTAGGTGCTATAGTAGGATGACTTAGTTTTTTAAACTAAAATTTTCTGTGCCTTTGCTCAGTCTCAGGATGACTTCATTTGTACATAAAAACTTCTGGGCCTTTGTTTGTCAATTAGTAGTGATTGGAAGATCTTGATGGGTCTGAAAAGCGATACACAGGAAAAGCTTAAATTGGGTGTTCGGAATGACTCTCAGAACTAGAAGATGTCCATAGGAGGTTCATTCTCTTTTGATTACTAGGGAAATCTAAAAGTGGGACTCATAACATTAAAGTGTCTAATTTTACATATTACAAGTGAGATTTGTCTGACTCAACGTAGATATCTACATCAGAGTTAGTCATTCCATATATCATTGATATTCAATGCATATACATTGGTGGTTTTAGGGTATTTAGCTTCTGATATCACCTGAACAGTGAGGAAGCATCAGCTCTAAAGCGAGGCTGAGATGAGTAGCTCAGATGCAGTATGCTTTTAGATACTGGATAGTCCATGCCTATATACTGGGGCTTCAGAGCGCTTCATACCTCCTGAAACACTTTGTGTTCTGAATTCATGTCAGAACATACTTGCTTATGTATCATTACTTCATCTTTCTTTTGATTTCCATGGAAGGAAAAGAAGGCTGAGGGAAGGAGCTGCAACAGACTCCAATAGGATCCTTCTTTTATGTCATCAGACATATGCCACAGAATATATTTGCCAGGAAATGAATTTTTTGAAATATAATAAATTACAAGGAATAATTCACATCTGCTGTAAAAGGAAAGATTCTTTGTTCTCCAGACAGATTTAATCAACTGTGCAGGAAGTCTGAAATCTTTTTACAGGACAGAAGTTAGATCAAAATTATCCTTCTACTAGAATTGGATGTCTGACACAAATTGTAAGATCAACCCTTGTAAATCCAATTCTTAAAAATGATAAGCAGAACCATAATCTAGGAAGCTGAAACCAAAAAATAAAATAAATTAAAAAGGCAGAACAGGAGGTTAACTATCCACATATATTAAGAGTTAGAGGTAAAAATAAAAGCTACTGCCTCTCAGAAGGCCTTTGTGCATGTGAATGTTAAAAATGAAAAAGACTTTTTA
This sequence comes from Scolopax mira, assembly GCA_004320125.1. Classification (NCBI taxonomy): domain Eukaryota; kingdom Metazoa; phylum Chordata; class Aves; order Charadriiformes; family Scolopacidae; genus Scolopax; species Scolopax mira. The sequence goes on from BJBW01002529.1 coordinate 15,681, forward strand.
AAATCAGGAACATGCAACTGATTAAAAAGAGATAAAAAGTTCAAAATTATTCATTGCTCTTTGATAACTATAGGTTATCACTAATGACAAAAGCTGCTGGTGATGTTAAGCAAATAGCTCAGAAGGAAGACTATTCTCTGGAATTCTAGACATTCTAGATAAAAATCTGTCCTGAGGGGAAAGAGAGAGAGAGGAGAGAGACACTTCCAATGAGTTACTGTGCTGGTAGAGTTAGAATTTTCTTCATAGTGTCTAGTATGGGTCTATGTCTTAGAATTATGCTGGAAACAGTGTTGATAACACAGGGATGGTTTTGTTATTGCTGAGCAGTGCTTACACAGAGTCAAGGTCTTTTCTGCTCCTCTTCACCACCCTGCCAATGAGTAGGCCTGAATTGCACAATTGGGAGGATACACAGATGAAACAGCTGACCGCAGTGGACAAAAGGGATATTCCAATATTGTATGACATCATGCTTAGTATATAAACCTGGGGGAAAAAGGAGGAAGAGGGGGATGTTCAGAGTTATGGCATTTTGTCTTTTTGAGTAGCTGTTATGCATGATGGAGCCTTGCTTTCCTGAAGATAGCTGGGCACCTGCCTGCCAATGGGAAGCAGTGAATCAATTCCTTTTTTGCTTTGCTTCAGTGTGCAGCTTTTGCTTTACCTATTAAATTGTCCTCGTCTCAACCCATGAATTTTTCTTCACTTTTACTCTTCTGATTCTCTCCCCTACCCCACTCGGGGTGGGGTGAGGTGAGTGAGCAAGTGGCTGTGTGGTACTTAGTTGACAGCCAGGGTTAAACCATGAAAATTACTCCCAATTTAAGAAAGATACCCTCTACAGGTGAGTTAGACCCTATCTTAGAGGACCAACTTTTGATGGCTAAAGATAACCTAAATAAACATGTCTAAGTAACTGAAAGTCACTGAGGACTCCAGTTTCTTTTAATAATAAGATGTAAACTATAAAGTCAGTTTGGTGTTTTGAAAATATTACCTACTTTTCATTTTAAAAGATATGAAGCATTTCAACGTAAAAATCATAGGTGTCAGAAAAAAATAATTTGGTTAATGAATTGTCCTATGGGTCTCAAAAACATAAAAGCCCTGGAATATTATTTGAGTTTCTTTCACAAGATGACAAGTGTGTGTAATGTAATTGAAGACCTCACTACTTTCTATTGAGATAACAAAAAATTGACATTGTATGTGCAATTTTTTAAAATTTATTTAAAATTAACAACATAGACTGGGACCTCTATGCAGTCCTGAAATATAATACTGTTCAGAGTTTGAAACTGATATTTTCATTGAATTTGAACTTTTAGTTACCAGCTTGTTTGTTACTATCCGGAGGCAGATGCCAGCTATTGACAGTGAAGAAGTTTATTAGTTATTACTTAACCTGAGCAGTGCTATTACTTAAAAGGCTGTAAAAAAATAACAATTCCTAAATTGAATTAATTAGAACATGTTATTTCTCTGGGCTCATATTAATGTCACCAAGCAACTTTTAAATTAAGAAAGAGGTATCCATATATTAAAAAAACTGTATAGGTTACTTCAGTAAAATTCTGATATAAATTCAGATATTAATATGTATGTCAATTTGTCACCCTATCTCTGTCTCTGTGTGTGTGTACATGTGCATGTATGTGAGTGTACAGGAACGAAAAGAATTTACTGGTTGACTTCTGTTTCTTATGTCTGCTTTTCAGAGTAACTGTGAGGAATAGAAATAAACTGCCAGCAATATTAACATCAAAAGCAGGGAAATTGAGAGTTTTCCTCTTTCTTGGATTGTCAGTGTGACTGGACTGACATTTTTGTCTTCTATTTTTTCTTTCATTAAAGCCAACAAATACATATTGCTCAATGTCCTATACAGGTAGCAATAGCAAAGATATCACATATGCTTTAAAAACCTTAAAAAGAAATACATAAACACAGAACTTCTAGATCTACCAGAAATTTGTCTTCAAAAAAGTGTAGTTATTTTATAAAGTTATTCATTGGAAAAAGTCTGAGGTCTCAATGTGTTTGGAGAATAAAGCAGCAGCCTTGTCAAGTGATTCTGTTTTCTAGATGTGTTGTTGAACTTCTGCCATATATTCTTTTACACCAAGAATAAGATAATAATTTTTGAGGTTATCTTTGCATTTTGAAGTTTCTTAGCTTAGGACAGACCAATTAACTCACAATGTGCCAGTTCTCAGGTCTGGTGTCTTGGTATCAGTTTTGCGGCAACAGTAGACAATTCTTAAGTTCTCTATCTTATCTTATTTCTGTTTTACCCCCCCTTTGAAAACAAACAAACAAACAAACAAATAAACTACATTCTTATTATAACATGGAAAAAGGCTGATCAGTTCAGGGGTAAAAGAAAGGACTATCACTTGGCAGAATAGGTTTTGTTGCTACAGGATTCCTGTAATGTTTATATTTATTTGTATGTATTCAGTATGAGCAATCTATATTTGAATGCTGTCATGATTTAATCACAGTTGGCAGCTCATCTCCACACAGCCACTTGCTCACTCTCCCCCAGTGGGATGAAGAAGAGATTCAGAAAGTTAAAAGTCCAAAAACTCATGGTATAAAGACAGTTAGATAGATAAATAAAGCCAAAGCTGTGCATGCACACACAAGTGCAATAAGGAATTCATTCACTACTCCTCATTGTCAGTCAGGTGTTTATTAATTTCCAGAAAATTCATCACATGTAACAGTTACTTTGGAAGACAAATGGCATAACTGCAAATGTTACTCCTGGCCTCTTTCTTTCCCCTGAATTTTATTGCTGAACGTGACATCATATTGTACGGGATGTCACTTTTGTCAGCTGGGATAAGCTGTCCCCACTGTGTTCCCTCCCAGCCTTTTGTGCATCCCCAGCCTACTCAATGGTGGGGCAAAATGAGAAGCAGAAAGACCTTGAACTTAAACGACCGGTGTGTTATCAACACTATTCTGGTGATAGATCCTAAACATAGCACCATACAAACCCCTATGAGGAAAATTAGCTCTGTCTCAGCCAAAACCAATACAGATATTAGGGAATGACCATGATGGTCTGAGTCCGACTTTGACTGCATCTAAACTTTTCAACCTTAAGTGTTTTCCAGCTGCCTGCCTATCTCTTCTGGATCCTTCTGGATCTCTTCCTGAATATACAATGAAGTATATTAGGGGTCTCTTGCTTTCACACATCCTTATTCTTCTTTAGAGGAAGAATTGAGTATGGTGCACTCTAACAGACAGGGGTTGGAGGACCAGTAATGCAATATGTACTTCAGGCAATTTTCCAGTCACTGCTAAGATAAGTCTCAATGACTACAGTTTCAGATTGCACTCTTAGTTCAACGGACAATTGTTTATTAGCTGTTATTACATGCATTATATGCAGATTTGGTATATAATGGTAGCCTTTTTCAGTATTGTTTATAGTAATCCACACACGCTGAATGTGAATTGTTTGACTTAATTTTAGCCCTGATAAAACTATACTTCTACACTTAGCTTGTCATCTAGTAAGTAGGAAAAGCTAAGAATTTTCATACAGTGAATAATCCTGTCACAAAATGATTGTCCAATGGTGACTTCACAGAATCAAAGAATCATAGAATGGTTTGGATTGGAAAAGACCTCTGAAATTTACCTTGTTCAAACCCTTGCCCAAGCAGAGTGTCCTAGAGATGGTTTCCTGGGATGATGTCCAGATGGCTTCTGCATATCTCCAAGGATGGAGACTCCACAAACACACAGACTTCTGCCTTAGAGTGTCTGTCATTAATTTAAAAAAAAGACTTAATGATTATAATTTTTTAAGTCCTCCAAAACGAAAACCATTCCCCTTAAATTAGGTACTTACAATACTAGGAGTCAACAGCAAGTTGTCTTTAGAAAAATCAAACTCACTACCTTTAATTTTCTAAAGTCAATGCCTATGGAAGATTCAGGAATATATTGCACCCTGGAGTTGTCTAATTCCTTGTGTTGGCGATAAAGGGAAGTTTGAGTATCAGACTAAACACTTAATCTTCACAATGCTTAATTTATGCTAAAAAGTCTCATTCCCTCATAGTTCTGGAAATATTGCTATATTTCAATTATTTTGTTCTATTTAAATATAAATATTATTTTTTAGCAAATTAATATTTTCTACTGCATTGAAATTTTAAAATATAAGTTGATAAATATATTGCTAACTCTTTATGACTATCAACAGAATTCTGAATGTTCCAACTGGAGAACTGGTATCTAATTTTTTTAACTCAGAAAAGGAATTTAATCTTGACTTGTGAGAAATCAGGATTGTTTGGGAGGTCTACTGTAAGGTGGATGTAAGACTGGATTCCTTACTGTTTTTAATTTACATGAACAATGACAACCTAAGTGATGAAGGACAATATGGATTACACAAATATATCAATTTTGTTTTTTGGAGGTAAATTGTGTTTTCCATTTAGAAATTATGAAACTGATGGCTATTTTTACCATTGAAACGTATTGAGTTCAGTTTGGAAGCAATTTATCTTTCACACGCAATAGGAGAAATAAGAGCCAAATAGCTGAAATGATCATCTGGTTTATTTGTAAAGCCCATCTGTACAACTTTCTCTGATGTTATAGATAATCATATGGCAATGTTTCATTTCCCTTGCAACAGTTCCAAATATATGGAAGAAAGTCTCAATCTGAGATTTTGTTTGTTTGGTTGTTTAACCTACAAGGTCTTTTGTTATCATTTTGGACTTTAAAAAAAAAAAAAAAAATACCAACTGTACCATTGCTTTTAGGGCTCCAACAGGCAGTCTGAGTGGAGACAGGATTTTCCAGCAGGATAAATTGTTCACACAAGTGCAGGAAGGGAAGAGGTAGAGAAATGCTATGAAACAGATTCAGTGATGCATTGCATCTGTCTTTAAAATTCTTCTGGTGGGATTCCTGCAGCACTTAGTTTACAGCCTTACTTAACCACTCACTTTTTACATATAGTAAAAAGTGATCAAGGCTGAAATGCATATTCCTAACAGTGCTCGTCAGGTATATTTACTCGGTAAGATAAACATGATGTTCTAAGCTGGACATATTGTTCATTATTGTACAATAAAGAATAATTCTGTCAAGATATTTACTTATTTGGTGGCCTAAAATACCTTTATAGTAAAAACTTAATTTTCCTTGAAAAACATATAACATTTAATTATTTTCTTGGAGTAAATGCTTGGGTTAAATGCAAATGTATTGAGAACATTCTCATAATGATTTTGTATCTCATGTTGAGGTGTTTTTATCAAAAACTGCATGCTGGTGAGCTTTGGTGAGGAATGAAAGGAAAGCAGAAAGGGGAGAAGTTCATAAATTGAGACTGCTGCTCTAAACACTACAGACAGATCTGCTGAGTGTAATCATAGAATCATAGAATCATAGAATTGTCTAGGTTGGAAGAGACCCTTGGGATCATCGAGTCTAACTATCTACCCTAATATTTAACTGCATCTGTGTAAAGTAGGATCTTATATATAGAAGTTCTAGTTCTGCATTTAATATGCTTTTTTGAGGTGTCTTATTAAAAATAGAAAGTCAACAGGAAAGAATGAGAGCTGTTCAGCTCGTAGATTATTTGGTATTTCCAGCAGGCATAAGAGACGGCCATAATTCACTGATTTTTCATTATTTCTTGAATTTGGAGATTTTGTGGTGAAATGGAAAGACTGACACTTTGGCCTCCAGTTTTTTAGATTTTGTGTCTAACCTTCCAGAAAAATGTTTTCTTTCTGAATCCTGGATTCAGCCATAGCTTTTGACTACTAAATTTTAAAACAAACAAACAAACAAAATGTAAACAATCTTACTGATACATTTGAGTCAAAGACTTGAGAATTCATTACTTTTTTTAATGAACACTGTGTAAGATTTACCAAGAAATGCATTTTATTGATCAAGGAATTCCATCAAACAAACCAAATAAGGGAAATTGGTAAGTTCAATAGCTTTCACTGATACTGGGAGAAGGAAAAAAACCAAACCAACAAACCAACACAACATCAACTGTGTTTCATAACTGGGGGGAAAATACAAAAAAGTTAATGCTCACTGATATAACTGATCAAGGAAGGAAAACAGAATATGAGACCATAATGTATTCATATGAAATGGTTTCTGCATACTGGCAAAGAAATATTTGAATTCCATATGTTGTGTTGTCGGATATTTTGAAGTGTAGGCATAGTGGTATATTTGAGATTTTCCTAACAAAACTTTTGCATTATTTTTAAAAGTTAATATATCATAGTCTATACTATTTTAAGTATACAGTTTTTTTTTTCCTTTAATTTTAATTTTTATGGCCTTTAAGATATTTAATATGTATATGCTTAGCTTAAATATGTTTACTTTTTTACATTTCTATTCAGCACTAGATGGCACTCTGAATTTAAACTGTATTACATTTTTTCTTTCTCCCTAGAATACAGGAAACATGCTACCTTTGTTCTATAATTAAAATCTGTCATACAGATTAATCAAATAATTCCACTTTTTTTCTCAATTGCAGTAGTAGGATGTCTCCTAAGGCCTATTACTATGCTATCAAATAATAAAGAACATGAAAGAATCAGTCAACTTATACCAAGATACTCCCACTGAAATTCAAAAGCTTCTTTCATCTAAAAAAGCAGAGCATTTGATGTTGTTTAAATGCTTGTTATCATATTTTTAACATACAAAAATAAAAATCTCTAAGATTTAAATTTAAATGTAACAACTAACCTATGTTATGAAATACAGAGAGCCCTGTAGAATTCTCAGTGCTCTATACCTGTAATTGATATTTAACATATGAAATCATCTTGGGCGGTTAGCTTTAAGCCGAGCTACTCTATTAAAAATGAGCTTTGCATGCTCAGCTTTTGGAATATCCATTTATCTCCGTATATTTCAGCAGAAATTTCAAATAAATAAAAAATATATGTTTAATAGAATTTTGAAAGATAATTTTAAGTGAAAGGTTACATATACAATTTTGTTTTTTGAATAACATGCATAAACTCCTAGGAACAGTTGAAGACTGGTGCGTACAATTTAAGAAGAATACATGGTAAAGCAAAATATTCAACTGTCAGAGTTAAATGGCAATTTAAACCCCTACAATGATTTTAGAACATTTTTTGAAGGGCTATTATATCCCATAGTTATTATGAGATTGGGCTATCTCTCCATTAAGTCAGCTTCTACTCACAATTACTTATTTTAGTATTTCAACATTCATTCTAGGACATATAGCTTCCAAGCATCAATGGGACTGTACTATTGTTAAGTTTCACTTTCACTTTTTATATACATTATTGATCCTAGTATAACCTAACATGCACTCTGTTATCTGCTACTTGTTACTAAATTAAGATCTTACATTATCTGTAAAGAAATATGTTTTATGTAAGTCAAAGACTGGCTTTCACAGTATAATATGTTACAGATTACCTTCTAAATCAAGTACATCAGTTTTAATACCCCAGAAGCCAAAGAAAATCTCAGACAATAGGTAACTGATGTGCATTAGCTATTCCTTTATTATATTAGAATCACAATAATTTTTGGGGAAAATGCCCTGTTGATAAATCCCACCAGTGTTTGCTTTTATTTATTCTTGATTTTCCTAAAACTTATGAGAAAATGTTCTTTTGATAAAGAAATTGCTGCAAACCTTGGGGCTTGAGTTCTCTCTACAAGTTTATATCACTTTTAGAACATATCAAAAAGTTTCCTTTAGAGTGATCCCTCTCTGATCTCATCTGATCTGTCTGAGATTTTTCTAAGTCAAAAAAAAATGTTCAAATGTATTCACTTTAAAGTGAGGCAGTAAAGTATAATAGTCTATATGGACCAAAACATTAATAAAATTAAGCTGCTTCTAGACTCAGAGTCAAGTCATTTAAGTCTAGCTTTGGTATTTCTGCATTCCAAGGTAGACAGAATTGTCAGAATCGCAGACTGAAATGAGTTCTGATATATTTGCATGTTGTTTACCCTGTAATCATCTAATTTTTCAAATTCACATAATAACAAACCTCATAATATAGGTACTTTAATCTAAACATGAAAGCTAGCAATGATATTGGAAAATTAAATTTGGGATATTTTAGTGTTACATGTCAAAGTGAATTCAATATATCCCCTTTTTACAGAATTAAATGTTGGGCTGTTTTGGTTTGGTTCTGGTTGGGTTTGGTTTAGTTTGGTTTTTTCTTTTCTTCATTTATTGTTTGGCTGGGGGAGCATCTAAGAGCTGCAGCTGTCTATATACCTGTTTAAAAGATTTTCTAAGGCTAAAAATGAAGTTGATATAGAGAAATGTGATTTCTTCCTCTGAAACTAATTCATTCACCTGATACAATGTACTCCTTCTATAAAATTTACTAAAGAAAAGAAATCTAAAGAAATACCCCATGACTCAATGCTACCTGAGATTCCAGAAAAGCTATCATGAAAGACAAAAGATCACTGTCAAGATACCACACATAATACTATATAAAAAAGAAGTCTATCAGTAATGTCACTGAAAATACTTGAAAATCAAATCTGTTTACAGAATATTATTGGTATTAGCCTCGGATAGTTAGTAGGTATTTTCTTTACATACACAAAATGCATGAAATATGCATACTCTAGATAAACTGATTCATATCAAAGATACCTAACAAGATTGCTTTCTCAAGTTTATAATGAGAGGGACCAATTCTTCATGCAATGTGAGCAGCTTCTGCAGGAAATACTTCATTAAAAAGTACATGAAATTTACAAGGATGTGGAAAATTAAGTTCATTTGGAATAATATTTCAAGGAGTTAGTTTTACAAGAAAGTGGTCTTATTACAGAAAATGTTATCCCTCAGATTATTTGAAGGAAGATAATAAACTAAGTCATTTGTGGAGGCAAGATAGAGGAGGACACTGAAAATAAATTTAAAATATGCCCAAACAAATAATCTAAATATCTATTTATGTCTATGTGATCATAGAATGGTTTGGGTTGGAAGAGACCTTCAAAGATCATCTAGTCTAACCCCCTTGTCATGGCTCGGGCTATCTTTCTCTAGGTCAGGTTTCTCAAAGCCCTGTCCAACATGAGTTTGAACACTTCCAGGAACGGGGCATCCACAACTTCACTAGGAGATCTGATCCTGTTTCTCTCCACCCCATTGTAAAAAAATTTCTTCCTTATGTCTAATTTAAACCTACCCTCTTTCAGCTTAAAAACCGTGCCCCTTGTCCTCTCATAACAGGCCTGGGGAAAAATCTGTCCCCATCATTTTTATAAGCCCCCCTTAAAAATTGAAAAGCCACTATTAAGGCTCCCCAGTACCTTCTTTTCTCCAGGCTGAACAACCCCAACTGTCCCTATAAAGAAAACCTTTCTTCATAGGATAGCTTTTGCAGTCTCCCTTGGCCTGCTAGCCACACTGCTTTTTATGCAGCACAGGATATGATTGGTTTGCTAGGCTGCAAGTACATATTGCATATCCAGCTTTTCATCCACCAGTATTCCCAAGTCCTTCTCTACAGAGCTGCTCTCAATCTATTCATCCTCCAGTTTATATTGATACTGGGTATTTCCCTGACCCAGATGCAGAACCTTGTACTTGACATTATTGAACTTCATTAGCTTCACTCATCAGGCTTCTCATCCCACTTCTCAGGCCTCTCAGCATATCTGGATGGCATCCCATTCTTTTAGCGAGTCAGCTGCAACATTCAGATTGGTGTCAACTGCAAGCTAGCTGAGGGTGCACTCATTCTTATTTATTAATAAAGCTCCTGAACAGTACTGGTCCCAATATGGACCCCTGGGAGACACCACTCGTACTCATACTGTCCCCTCTGAACAGTTTACAGCCATCAGTTGCAGTCATTTCAGCAATAGTGACTAGATCATAGCCTTCTAGCTGCACACTGGCTTCCAATTCCTCCTATTTGTTATTGGGTAATAAGCATTGGTACATGTGGGTGAACAGGATTGTGGAAGAAGCAAAGACCATAAGAATGAATAGAAGAAGCAGGAACACTGTCAGGGAAAGGCTGGTGAGCAAGTCCTAATGAGCCCTAAACAGCTCCTAACGACTCTACTGATTGAGGGGAATTCTGCCTGTCCTGCAGTTGGGGGTTGCAAGAGCGTGGGTATGGAAAGAAAATGTATATGCTGCATGTTTGTCTAATAAACGATTCTGTTTGCCCCTTCGACCTGGGGGGTGCTTTCTATGCTACAGGTACAGAGATGCTTCAGCTGGGCTATCAACTTTGACACCTTTGTAGAGGAACATACACTAAGTCATTTGAGACATTTCACAGGTGATATTAATTCATCTACAGGCAAGAGTACCACAACTGTTTGTTTAAAAATGCATCTGCTATAAGCATCATTATCATTGTGACCCGCATCATACTTTCAGTATTAAGTTTGATCTTTTACATCTGAATTAACTTTAGAAGGTTATGGAAATGTTTGACAGATGCTGCATATGTATTTTTCCCTATTTCTGCTTGCTTTGAGGAAATTTTTTTTATATCCATTGACAAATTTTGCATCAGCTAGCTGGGCTTGCAGTGCTAAAGGGCAGAATCCTAGCACACTCTTTCTGTAAGAAAATATTCAAATAGACAGCCATGGCAATTTCTGTGCCTCACTGTGCCCGGCCTTTTGCATAGTAACTTCCACAGAATGTAAATCATGGTGTACATTAGTTTTCTTTTTCTTTCCTGTCTAGTGCACATAATTAGTGAGCTCTAAACCGTCAAAAGAAAGTTAGTACAAACCCAAAATACTAGTTCCCAGACCTGCTTTTCCTAGATTTTTCAGCTTTCTTACTAGAGTGGCTACTTGTTACTTTCTCTTCACTGTCAGAGGTCAAGTGTCTACTCTGAGAATCGGATATTGATATCTATGTATTTTCTGAAAAATAATTATGTTAGCGTTCAATACTAAAACTGCCAAATAAATAATAATATGGAAGAAAAATAATTACATGTATGTGTATTTTTCAGCAACTGTCAGTACCAATTCAGTCATATTTTCCTAGCATTAAAATTATTTGAATAACTAAAATAGTTATTTTATAACCCCCCAAAAAAGTTCTTTCTAATTTTTTTCCATAATTTCACTGAATTTTTTAGAGTTGGAAGGGACCATA
>BJBW01002533.1:0-50265 GCA_004320125.1 Scolopax mira
AAAGGGGGGGGGAACTAATTACATCTTTGTGTGGAAGATCATAAATCACATAATTACAGTGGGAACCTCTGCATTTTTCCACCAGACTAAAAACAGACTACATAAGTTCTTATCTCATTACTGTTTAATTAAGAATTATGTTTGAGCATCTTCTTTTTAATTATCACAGAGCCTAGATGACTTCTAATCTCTTTTTTTACCCCAAATGAGGGAGGCTGCAGTCCAAAATGGGCACTAATGAATTTACAGTTTATTCTTTTGGGAACTTTAATAAAATTACTCCACGTAGAAGATTAACACTGATAAAGTGAACTTCCAAAAAGAACATTTGGTTCCTTTCAATTACCATCACCCGACTGTCAGGAGCTTGTAAGGAGGATGCTGAAGTGTTACTTTTTGGGGCAGGGATGGGAATGTTTGAGGTAGGAGAGAAAAAGCGTAATCCTTGTGAATGTCCAGAGAGCTCCAGGCCTGTGGCCATCCCTGCCCCCCAAGCACAGCCCCACGGGGGGCAACAGAGGTGGGGGGACCCAGGGGGGCAGCAGAAGCCCCCCAGCCTGCACATGGGCCCTGGTAAAACCGAGAAGACTTGGAAATGGCTTCTTGCCCATCAGGTGAAAAAAAAAATCAGATCCTAACACAACACTTCATCCTGCACTCAAATCAAAAATCCTGATTAACATCCAAAGAGAAAAATCTCAAGATCCCTGTATTTTTTTTTTTTTTTTTGCTGGATAAATCCATTTATCAAGGCTGCAGGTTCTTCATGTCCATCTACACTAGACCAGGTTCTCACAGCAACCATGTTGAAGGCCATGGGGTTCCTCCAGCTCCTAAAAGCTTCCCTCCTCTTAACATCAGCGAAAAATTTTCCCCATAAACCACTTTGTCACCAGGACACCAGGAGCCTCTGTGCTCGGGGCCACCCTCAGCCCCACCGAGGAGCAGCACCCCAGGCAAGGAGTTGCAAAGAGCACACCTAGATTATTTTTTTTTTAAACTACAATTGCAGCGAACACCCTTTAATTCAATTGGTTGAATCGACATGGAGAGATTATTAGTTTTTAGTAAGATTTGATTCAATTAATTAGCCTGAAAATATCACCACAGCCAGGTAAGCAAAGAAAAACAGAGATAAATCCCTGCCATAGCACTGCTTCATCTTTTAAAGGCAATTAACTCTTAGTTATTAGCTTTTAATTAGGGAATAATAATGACATCATTAATACAGTTTATTATACTTGTCAGCAGACAGCTGTTCCAAACAGATTTTATTATCAGATCTTGGTAAGTTTTGTCTGTGCCCGTGTCCGTGGGGGGGAGGCAGGTCCTTCTGCCCCCGGCCCCTTCCCAAGGAGGGACATGGAGAAACCTCAGCTCCCCACCAGACTCCAAAGCAGCCTTAGATAATGTGCAGGGATTTTACTTTTTTCTTCTTTTTCTATTAAAAAAACCCCATCTAAAACGGTTTCTCTCTCAGAGAATTCTGGTGGTGGCAGGTTCCAGCCTTGACTGCACGTTTGATGTCTCTCTGCTGGTGATTCTCCTGCCTTTCCTGGGGGGGTCACACCCTGGATGGACACCAAGGCTGGATTCACACCTCAGCTCGTAACATCTCAGACAGCACCCGACTACCTGAAACATTCTCCGTGCCAAAAAAAATTTCCCTATTTCCTTTTGTTTCCTTATCCACTTCTTCGGAAGCTCAGCGAACGTTTCCAGCCCAGCAGAGATGATTTGGAACCAAATAATCACTTTAAAGAAACGAAGCATTCACAGAAGTTTACCCATTCCTAATCTCATTCCATCCCACTGCCGGGTGCCTGCTCTGTGAGAAAGCAGCTGCAAAGGGTGGCAGAAATACCATGTAATACCCTTTCTTCTTGCCCCAAATTTACCCTGAAAATGTAAATTTCAAATCCTTCTGTAAAAGCAACCGCTACTGCACCAGCAGAGGAAACTGCCACCGGGTTTCATTGATGCTTTATTATTTCTTTGTCTTCTGCATCACTAAAATAAAATATCCAGAAGGCTCGTAATTACACGCGCTGCAAACAACGTGTTCTCATTATTTTCACTGTCACCCTTTGTCATCGTGTCCCGGTCAGAGCTGTGGTATCTCCCCAGTGGAGACCTCAAACCAGGGCACGAGCCTGCCTGAACTCTGCTTTATTATTCCTCCATCATAGACTCTTCATCCCAATGGGGTGTGCAGGATGCTAGTGTGATACAAAATACAAAAATACCCTGCAAGAAATGTCCCTGATCTACTTCAGAGTTAATAAATCATGAAAACACTGAAATAAATAAAAATGTCATGCTGGGTTCCACTACCTTGATTTTAACTTTTTCTTTTTTTTTTTTCCTTGCTTTGGACTGGAGGAAGCCCCAAGGGAAACACTTGGAGCTCAGAGGAGCTCATCAGCACCTTCCTCCTCCTCACCCGCCACGGTGCTGTCAAGTCCTGAGAAAAGGAATTAACCTGGTGTTGGAATAAAGCAGCCAGAAGAATCTATTTGCAATTTTCTACAGGGAAGCAGAGCGCAGTTAAATTGAAAGCAAGGCTGGTCAAAAGAAGAACCTTCCCCTCCTGAGAACTGAGAAGGATAAGGATGGGGGGTCATAACCAATCCCATCCCACCTGAGGACACAGGGCGAGGGTTGGTGGCAGCGGATGGCACAGGGACCTGGACACTCACTCTGCTGGGAGGGCAGAGCCTCAGCTCAAGTCCCCTGAGGAAGACAAGTTCCTCTTGTTCTTCAGCGAGGAACATCCAACAGATGCCACCAAAACGGATCCCCCAAGAGCTGGGTGCCAGGAGGAAATGAACCTACCTGCGACTGGAGCTGTGCAACGTCTTCCTGTGGGTCCCTCTCACCTTTCCCAGTGGGTCTCATGGACTTTCCTTGTGATCCCAGGCTCAGCCTAGAAGTGGTCCCTGCCCTGTGTAAATCCAGGGGCTCCACGCAAACATGGGTGTCCCCAGGGGGAACACAGCACATCCCTGCAGGCAAACCTGCGGGGAGGAGCAAACAGTTACAAACTGGACAGAGCAGTTAGTGGTTTTCCTTTCTCAATTCCAACAGGGGACAGGAGAAGACAACTTGGCCATGGCTCCAGGGCCAGCCTTGGCAAGGGGAGCGCAGCCCCGGCCCCCGGTGTGACCCCCCGGTCCGGATTCATTTCCAATTCTACTGCTGCTCTTTATGGGAGAGACGGCTCTGAAAGGCACAAATTTTCTCCCCCAAATGGACCTGTCACAACGACAATTATACTTAATGGTGGCAGCTCAGCCGTGCCTTTGGGGGGGGGGGGGGGGGGCGGATTNNGGCGGGGGGGGGGGGGGGGGGGGGGGGGGGGGGGAGCTGATTATGGCAGTAAATAGAAGCACATTAGAGAGGTGACAAGGCACTGACAGGCTGTACTCACATTGGGAAAAGCCCAACCATGCTGTGGTCTGGACAAAAGACACCCAAGGGGATGTTCCCTTTTATTGGGCTTTTTTTTTTTTTTTGAGGGGGAGATGGAGGAGGAGGTGGTTAAAACCCCTCTGGCCTAGGAGGGAGCAGCCAAGAGAAGTCCGGGCTGCAAAGGGAAATGCGTAAGGAAAAACCCAGTGTGCCAGAGGAAATAGGTTAGTGCTTTGTTTCCTCTTTGCATTCAATCACCTGCTGGGAGTGAAATATTGCAGCAATTCTAGCCCTGCGATAACTAGACAAGGAGTTTTGGTCTCAGGGCTTAAAGAGGAAATCTTTTCAAAACATAAAATTAAGTCCGAAGCCCAGGGAAGCACCTACAAACGTCAAGAGCAGTGGGGTCAGGAGGCTGGATGGCAGGGTTCCCTTCCCAGCTTTATCACACAGTTTTGGGGAAATCTCTAGGCCATTTTCCAAATAAAAAAGGAGGTTCAGCACAGTCAATGCAGCGAGGCCAGAGCTGGTGCCACCGTGGAGCCCAGAGCATCTGCAGGGACCCCGAAACACCACCACTGGAGGGGCTGGGGGATGGTTTTAGGCCCTCAGGTCTGAGCCTCGACATCTTAGTCCCAGCTAGAAAACCACAATAAACAAAGACATCTCTTACTACTGAGAAAAAAACTACAGAGAAATGAATTTGGGCAAAATTTGAGAATATCACAGAAGTGAGAGAAATCATAGGGTTTAACAAGCAGCCAATAGTCTACGCTCAGAAGCAGTAAAAAAAAAGGTTATGATAAATTGTTCCTATAAACCAGAAACATCCCCAAGCAGTGGGGTCTCACACAAACAGTTGCAATCGGGCAGATTTTTCACTACAGGCTGACAAAAATCTCACACTCATCACCCAGCACAGGACACAAAACTACAGGATTGCAGTGTTAATTCCATGTTATATCTGAATCCCAGATTAATGAGATGCACCACTTCTTCTTCAGCCCAGATATTCTCTAGTGGCTCCAAGCTATTAAGAAAAAAAAAAAAAAAAAAAGAAGAGGGGGGGAAATAAACCTCAGCTCTAAGTGGAGACACGAGGAAATGGGACTTGCACAACAGCCCTTCTCCCCACGTCATTGCTTCTCCACGTAGAAATTGTCCAGTGACTCTTCTGTACCTGCAATCAATTGGATTTGATCTTCCTGGGCAGGCAGATGATTTCCTGCTATTTTAAACGGCAACAGCATCTTGGCTCGTATCATGGGTAACTGACCATTCATTCCTAATCAAAGAAAATTTGCTGTGTTTTCGAGAGATGGCTCCATTAAATGAAGCAGATGAGCAGTGGATCTGACCATTCACTTATTTTTAAACCCTGATCTGGGGCACAGGGAAGGGTCTCGCTCCCGCTTCGGAGACAGCTTGGCTCTGAGCTCATTTGCTGGGGGATATTAGCAGCTGGCATCTGAAATGGCAAGGCCAGGGTACAGAGGTAAGCCAAAGTCAACGGGGCTGAAACACAGCCAAATTCTTATTTATTCCACAGGAAAAGTTGCTAAGCTGTGGCTGCTGTGTAATTCCAAACAAAATTTGCACAGTGACCTTTACATTTCCCCCTCTCGGAAACAAAAAAATTGCTTTGCAGAATAAATAACTCCCAGTGATTTTCTAGTGGCGTAAACCAAGTAGTTATCGCTTTCTGCTATCAAAGCTGCCAAATAATTCTACCTCCACGTCTCCAACTAATTCCAGTCTTGACATTTTGCCAAAGTTGGCTTGTTGGGGTGGTTTTTTTGAGCACAGTTGTTCACGAGACCAGAAACAAGAGGGGTGACCCAAATGTGGGACCAGCAATTGGGAACCCCCAGGAATTCTTTCTGAGTGCTTCTCCTGGGATCTCAAATCATTCGTTCAGTCTTGCCTTGTTGGCAAACTCAAGGAGCACTGGCAGGTATCACAGAATCACATGGGGTTGGAAGGAACCTCTGAAGATCATCTTCTCCAACCCCCTGTCAGAGCATCTACCACCATCTTCCTCTGAGCCCTCAGTTGAATGGTGCCCACCACCACAGAGGACATTTCCTCAAGAGAAATTCCACTAGTTGGACTCAAATTGCTTAAAACTAAAACAGCAGGTCCAGGTTCAAAGCAAAGTTTAGTTTAAACCATAAGCTGAAACTCCCCAAGTCAACTACTCCAACCACAACAAGGGCATTCTTCCAGAAGGGAATTGCACCTGTTTAATGAATAGTTTTATTAAACTGGTGCAATTTGTTCAAGCTGAAGGAGAACCACTGATGAAGAACTAACATGAACAGCAAGGGAAGAGGAACAGAGAAAAATCCCCCCAGAATAACCTCAAGAAATAAAAGTTCTGCAAAACTGGCCAAAGCACAGATGTCTACAGAATGTGACAACGTTTTTCCATCATCTGCTCTTTTCCTAAACTGAACAGTCGCAGAAATAAAGCAGAAAGGAAAGGAGCAAGTAGAGCAAAGCTCACTTCCTTGCCTGGAAGCCCGTGGTGTCCTCCCACGTACTAGCAGTGAATCTAGAAGCCAGAAGGAGAGGCCACAAGTGGGGAAGCCACAAAACACCACGTGGGAACGTGCTCATGGAGATCTGCGTGGTGATCTGCAGAAACGTGTCTGCAAGAAGAATTGTTTCAGTAGGACTGGAAATTCTCCCAGAGTGAGAGAACCATGAGGCAGCAAAGAACAGTGGCAAATATCTACCCAAGGGTTTCTGGAAGTTGGGGTTGGCCAGTTAGTCCCACCACTCATTAGCCTCACCCCAGTCAACCCCGCTATTTTCAATTTTCTAAATAATTTTGTCCTTTACAAAGAAAAAAAAGGAATTATCTCCCCCATTTCTTCTCACCAAGCTCAAGATCCTTCTCCAACCAGACAAGGAGTTAATGAATCTCCATCCACTGTTCCCCTCTCCAGACACATGGCCTCTGCTGGCCTCCGAGTTGGAATAAGCAGCCTGTTGATCCCCATCTTCTCATTGCTGCCAGCAATTATCACAAAATTACTTTATTGGGCATGTGACAGTTGGTGACACTGGCTCAGAAGTTTTGTCAGCTTCTGTGCTACAGGTTTCAAAACATCTGCTTTCGTGAAGACACCCTGCTGTTCACCAGCCCAACGAGCCTGAGATCTGTGAAGCAGCGAGGAGGAACCATGGTCCTTCATGCCAGACAAAGCAGCATGTATGGATGTCTAGTCCCTACTGTGGCAACCCAGGTCTGCTACAGCCAAGCCCTACGCAAAGCTTGTGGGGGGACAGGGGGGACAGAAGGTACTGGAGGAGGAACATGCTGTGTGGGGCTGGAGAAGGACAAAGGGGCAGGACCCTCTGGAGGATGGAGCTGGCACAGATGGAGAACATGGAAAAGCAAAAGGAGGAAACCCAACCATGCTTTTCTGAGAGATGCATCTTGGCTCCATGGGTTTGAGAGACACACACACGTGGACGTGCTCCAGGGACAAGACAGAAGTGGGAAGAGTTTAATGAGTTGGGCTCATCTACAGCCTTTCATCTAGCCCCTATTCAGGCAGAGGAACGTGGTGGAAGCAAAAAGCACTTTGGTCCAGCAGTTTTATTTACACTGCAGCATCCACACCACTGAGAACTCCCTGGGCACAGCATCATCTCCCCTACCCCATCTTCATCTCTTCCACCCCACGAGGCTCTGACGGAGCGAGGGAAGGGTTTGATCCCTGCCTTTTGACCACTGATCCAGGCAGTTACTTGGAAGGACATTCTGCTTCTTATATTCACAATTATACTAGTTCTCATGACAGTACCATAGCAGGCCTTAAATTCCAAGGTAAACTTTGTGTGGGTGTAAATTCCAACTGACTTCGTATCAGCAGCTTCCTCCCACCGCTGCCATTCCTCAGATTACCTCAAAAAAAAACCCCTATTAAGCTCCAAAGGACTGGAAGTTGATTTTTTTCACATAATCTGCAGCATTAGCCTCATCCTGCAACAACTGGAGAAAAGTATCAGGGCTCAGGATGGGAAATGAAGGCGTTTAAATGCGGGGTCGGGAAGATGCTATTTTAAGAGGTTCAATGTCAGGATGACCTCTAAGGGCTGGGAAGAAAGGCGACTGGAAGGTGACTGGAAGGCTATAAAGTGGAGCAAACTGGTGATTTGAAGGAGAAAGGATTTTAGAACCACCTCTGTTTCTTCAGCAACCACGGTTCTCACAAACGAGCCAGTCAGAGCAAATCCCAGACCTTGGACAAAAATGCACTGCAAGGTTGGTTCTCAATTTTGGTGCAATGACAGACCTTTTCTCCTGCACGGATAACAGAGAGGAAAGACAGGACCACGCTCTTCTTCATCAGCCTCAGCTTCTCTTGGCTCAGTTTTACCAGCTCTACCAACCCGACCTGGGAGCCGCCTTCTCCTGCAGTACAAAGGACTTTAAACTTAGAAATGAAGAGACTTCAACCCCCCAAAAAGTGTAATTCTGAAGTGCTCGACAGCTTTTAATTCATTATGAACCTAGAGGCAGAGAAAAAAAAAATAAAAATGCAAAAAATACATCACATCCTTAATCTAGGGGGAGAAAAAAAAAAGAAATTATTTTTATCGTACATAGTCAGACACTTACAAATATATTTCACTGGAGGAAGGGGAGAGGAGGAATGTGCATTTCCTATTTCCTTTTCAACGCACAGAGGCCATCGACATGGTCATTAGAGATAATCTGCACAAGTCATTCCTAAACCAAAAAGAGGGATTTAAAAATAAAAAACAAAACGGGGGAACCCCTGCAACAAGGAAGGGCATTCTACAGTTCCAGGTTCATGTTTAAACATAACTCAGCATCTGAATATGAGGTGAGGAAACACACTTTGTTTTTACAATATAAATAGTATTTTAAAAAGGTACTACATATGGATACAGTAATGGTGCTATTTCAGTCAGGATTTTAACATGCAGAGGAAATTCCCCATTGCTCACAGCCACTCATCCCATCCCACCCTTCCCCTCCCACCTCCAAAAAAAATCCTCTGCTGTTTAAATTCTCTTTCAATTGTTTTAAATATTTCTCTCGTGGCCTGGCAACATTCTCATTTCTTTTATACAAGCAAGTTTTCTATTAAATCATGTCTTAACCGACAGGAGACAGCTACGTAGGAGTAACAACCGAGGCTTGCCAATTTTGGCCAATTTTTAAAACTTTTATTAGTCTCAGTTTGTTTTTATTCTTGGAGATATCTATTGAAAATGTCAAAAACTCAGAAATTAAAAAAAAAAAAAAACAACAAATCAAACAAACCCTGTTTCAAATGTCTTACAAACACGCACACGTGCACACGCACACAGACACACACCCCCCAAGAAAATAACCCATAGCAGAGGCAGTAAGAGATCAAGGGAACTCCAGTTCTCCCAAGGGAGAACAAAACCCAAAATAATAATAAAAAATAAAATTCTATCTCCACTTTTTCACTAGGACAGTTTAAGACCCATCAAGTCTCTCTTAAGATGCTCATCTCCATCTGCTGGCGCACAAATCCTTCCCACTTATTCCCTTAAAGATCCAGGCACAGCCTTGCTTAAAAACGTCTCCACAGAACGATGGCCATGTTCCAAAGGGCTTAAAGAAAACAAACAAACAAACAAAATGCTTAGAAAACTTTAAAAAAAAAAAAAATTCTCTTTCTGTCCAGTAATCTGACGGAATGAAGTGGGAAAAATTCTGTTCAGCTCTGCTCTGGAGGCGGCGGGATGTGCCCTGGCTCCCTGCTCCCCTGGGAGCCCAGGCTCTGCTCTAGGGCCACCTTCTCCTTCCCCCCACCCCCAAAAGGGATCGAGGTCCTCCAAAGAGAGCAGAAGACTTTCCAATGACTTCAGCAGGGTTTGGGCTCAGGCTGTGTCACAAAACACTGCTCCATAACAGCTCTTCCACCAGAGATGACTTTTCAAGCGTTCAAGCTGCCCACTCAATACTCTAGGATTTGTTTTTGCCTTTAGTGCTCGTTCAATTCTCAGTGAACTGAGTACAATCAAATGAAGGGCTTGAATTCCTCTTCCCCAGGAGTATCTCAAAGGCTCAGTCTTTACTTAAGTAAAGGATGTCACAACAATCAAAGACGTTTGGGGAATTTCTTCTTTAATAAGATAAAAGAAAAACATACAAACACCTCCCAGGCTTCTGTCATGGAATGATTCTCACAACTGTAAGGAGCGTAACTCAAAAAAAAAAAAAAAAAAAAAAAAAAAAAAAAAGGAAGACAAAGAAAAGAAAAAGGTTCCTATGGGAGACATGCCAGAAAACATCTACCAGAGCCATCCCTCCACGCTCCAGGCTGCGGTGGGGGACAGCTCGTAAAGGAACTAACACAAGAAGCAACAACAGAACAACAGAACACTTGCCAAAACCAGGTGGGATATCAGAACTGAAAGCCATGCTGATTTTTTTTAACTAGAAAGCAACCGTGATGGCAAAGATGGGGAAGGAAGATGACAAGAATGACCAAAAACTGGCCATTTCTTCCCTAAGACCCTTCCTGGTGACATGGCAGAAACGCACACGTCTATCACGGGTCTTTAAGAGAATTAATGGTAAGAAACATCCCAGCTACGAAACATTTTTTCCCCATCTTCTCCAGCTTACAAAGAAGATAGTGTTTCTTTACACAAAACAAAAAAAAGAACCCAGAACTTTCCAGGACATCTGCTCTTGTTCTCTCACTCCCCGCTGTAACACCAGTCACATTTCATCTGGGGAGAGAGGAAGGGAGGATTCTGTTTATTTTCTGGTTTAAAGCCATAATCTAGAAAAACGTTTTGTGGAAACTTTTGTTTTCCTATTTTTGTTTGCTTTTTTTTTTTAATAATGCTCATTTATAGAAAACTTCACAAAGGTGACATCTATGTACAGAAAATGCAATTCCAAAGGCTGCTTCAGTAGTCAATGTAATAGCACCTTTAAAGACAAAAGAGTTTGACATATTTTTAAAAAGTCATTTTGTCAACTGTTAACCCTTTCCAAGCCTCACTAAAAAAGAAGCCAACCACAAAGCTCTGTTAGGACAAACTCTTCCAAAGTCTCCACATGAAACGCTGCCTAAAGGTTTCTCAAGCTCCCTACTCTATGGGTCAGCAAGGTCTGGTGAAGGAGAGGTAGCGTCGCAGGCAGACGGGGGTTTTCTCACAGTCCAAACCAAGAGTAGACAAAAAAGAATTCACAGCAGGCTATTGCACAAGGATGGTCTTCTATTCCACAGTTTCCTGGTTGGTGGTGGTGGTGGTGGTGTTTTTTTTCCACAGGCTTGAAAAGGGTTAATTTAATTTTAATTTTTTTTTTATTTTTTTTTAATTAATCCCGGTTAAAACATGTTGCTCTGAGTTCCAGGCTGGTACTGTGTCTGCAACAGGCTCTCCATAAAGGCCAAGTAATCTGGGTTTTGTCCGTATTCTTCGGGATTTCTTGAATTCCCCAGCCGGGGGCGCTTGGCTGGCCTCGCCTCATCTCCCGAAAATACATCTTCCTGAGGGGTCCCAGTGCTGAGGGACTGTGGGAGACACGAAAGAGCAATGGTTAGAGGGAGGTACGGCAGGAGGAGAGGGGAGCACACCGTGCCACAGGGCGAGCGAGTCAACAACTCGCTTCAGAGCATCGCTGTAGGAAAAGCCAACTCCCAAACATGCAAAGCTCATGCAACTGAAATTAAAAAATTCTGGGCTTCTGAAACCAAACTGGAGGGAGAAACCCTTGAGTCGCCTTCCTTCTGTTTCAGAATATTTCTCATTTCAGCTCCTGCCTCGCCAGGTCTCTGTTTACTCCTACCCTCTTCTGCCTCTTCAGGTTATTCATTCCCAGGAGAAAGCACCGAGGAAACTGGAGCTTCCCTAATGCCTTTAAAAACCACACCCCAAGAAAGCATTTGGGGATCACTGTGCAAATAACTGCTCCTGGTCGTCCTGCTCTCACACTCTCAAATGAGATGCATTTCTTGCTAGGAATTATTACCTCCTATTGCTTGGTTCCTTTGTTCTGCACTAAAGCTCCAGGAGCCTCCTCTCCACCGAGGATGGTCTAACGCTCCTGGCAGCAGAAAATACACGAGAAAAGCCGAAGCTTTCAACCCACTTGAAACTTTTTATTCACTTTCCAGATGGAAATTCACTTTATTCACTTTCTCTGGAACCGTTATAAAGCCTGATGTCTCCAGTGCAGAGAATATATTTCTTTCCAACTCCTGCATTTCAGGGCTGCAATACGTTGTCTGTATTATTAGATAAGCTCAAATAAACTGCTTGTGCAATTAAACAAACTAGAAATGAATTCTAGGGTGCTTCTTTGCCACCCTAAGTCTTCCAAGGATAACAAGGTAAATTATTAACCTCTAAAATTTATGCCATGAGGTCTTATTGAGATAAAGAACTTCAAAGAAGATGGAGAAGTGCTTCAGAGCTACCTTACAGAAAGCTGACTTATAAGTGTTTTTTGGGTAAAACCCTTGAAGATTTTTATGCAGCAGCAAAGGACACTTCCCTCCAAACTGTCATCGGTTCTTCCATGGATCTGCCCATCACCAGGTCAGTTTTGACCCTGTGCATCTCACACTCCTGGTGCAGCCACAGATTCACAGGGTTGGTGAATCACAGGTTTAATGTCACACTGCACTTCAAATATCCTTGAGGGAAGGGGTTTGTCTTGCGAAAGAGACAGAAGCCCACAGCCTTCTCCTGGGGTAACTCTGTGGAGCGTGGTTGCCATAAGAAACTTTTAGAATAAAGAGGAAAACTGTATATTCTCCATTTGCATAGAACCCAGTCTCATCATATGTTAAAGGTTAAAGCACCAGGTTTGAAAACAACCAGCAAGTCTGAAACTAAAAAAGCTATGAAATAAATCCCTCATATTTTCTAGGCTCAGTAATTTCTAGGCTAGGTATGCCATTAAAGACAGCCTGATCTTTTAGATTAAGGGCTTTATAGGTAAGAACTATGTTCTAAATCTCCTATTTGGTGAGAAACAGGGGTTTCATCCATGTTGCTAATCGGTTCTCCAGAAACTACTTAGCTGTGGGCTGATTCACCTCCTTCTGATGAAAGGCAGCATTCAGACAGAGCGTGTAACTAACTTCATATGGGGTAAAATGAGATGAGCATAATCTTTTAACCAGAGAAACCAAAAGTTAGATCTGAACATGTGAAAGGGGAAATCATTTCTACACTTCTCAAGCATTTACATCCAGGGTTTCTTCTACTCTACGTATTTTGTGAATGACAAGTGGTTTTACAGCCACAGAAAGTGGAGGCTGGATTCACCTAATGCCTGCAGAACACGCTCAGAGAACGCGAGTGCTGTGACCACAGCCATTCTGATACCCACCAGGCGAGACTTCACTCTCTTGGGAAGCTCTTCCTCCAAGGTATAAATATCCCCACGCTTTACCATCAGCTGGGAACCATCTTCAAACTCAACCTGTAGAGCAGGCAGGAGAGGAAATAAGAACTTGGCCTCCACGTTTCCAGAACATCTACAGTGCATTCCCCAACTGTGCCATGTATTGTCCCTTCATGGGAATGCCAAGGAAGAATCGGGGGCCAGCTCAGAATCACAGAATGATATAGGGTTAGAAGGGACCTCTGGAGGTCATCTCCTCCAACCCCCTGTCAGAGCAGGGTCACCCAGAGCAGGTCCCATAGAAACATGTCCAGGTGGGTTTTTAATGTCTTCAGAGAAGGAGACTCCACGACCTCCCTGGGCAGCCTCTTCCAGGGCTCTGACACCCTCACAGGAAAGAAGTTCCTCCTCATGTTTAGGTGAAACTTCTTGTTTCAGGTTCATGCCCAATCCCTCTTGTCCTGTCCCTGGGCACCACTGAAAAAAGCCTGGCCCCATCCTTCTGACACCCACCCTTGAAGTATTTATAGGTGTTGATCAGATCCCCCCTCAGCCTTCTCTTCTCCAGATTGAAAATACCCAAATTTCTCAGCCTTTCCTCATCAGAGAGATGTTCTACGCTCCTCATCCTCTTCATAGCCCTTTGTTGTACCCTCTCCAGCAGTTCCCTGTCCTTCTTGAAATGGGAAGCCCAGAACTGGACCCAGTGCTCCAAATGACCCAGAGGTCTTCCCAGGGCAGAGCAGAGGGGCAGGATGATCTCCCTCAACCTGCTGGTCACGCTCTTCTTGATGCCCCCTAGGATGCCATTGGCCTTCTTGGCCACAAGGGCACATAGCTGGCTACTGAGCATCCTGTTGTCCACCACAACTCCCAGGTCTTTTCCCCACAGATGATCCCTGTCCTTGGCACTGCAGTTTTCTAGGATCCCAGTAGAATGGAGCTTTTTGAAAATCTCTGAAGCATGTTAAGGGTGCTGAACCAAAAAATTGCTTCTCAGGCCCACACGGGTCCACTCAGTGCTCCTATGGATCCAAAAATGTCTCTGATGCAGCTCGAGCTCCATGCTTGGACTACAGTCAAAGTACTAGAGATTTCTACTGATTTTTGATTCAAATCCCTGAAAAAGAGCAGCTTTTCACCTACAAAAGGCAGCCCTGTATTCAGGCAATATGGTAATAAGAATTTCTTTCATCTTAAACAAAGCATTTTCACACGTCACAAGGAAACAACTCCAGTTACTAAAATACATTTGTATTTTACCAAGCAGAAATAGTCAGCCAGGTACAAAACCCAGCGGTAACTCCTTGCGTCAAACCTTTTTTGCTCTGATTGTGTCAGGAATTGTGCATCAGCTCTTACAGGAATGTTTATTCATGGAAACGTGCATCTAAAAATGTTAAAACTATTACAAGTTTTCAAAAGATTCTCCATTTCCTTTACTCAAGACTTATTCTGGATAATGCAGAAGGACATAGACCACAGCTTAATATGGGATGGCAGGTTCAGAGTAGACAAATGCAGGAGGGGGAAAGCATCTGTGCTCAAACTCCTCCTCCCACACCACCCAGGTCTTGCAGCCCATCATTTAAATTCCAAATTAGCGATACGGGGTATAGATCAGTACAAACATACACTGGAGTACGTTAAAAGACAGTCATTTGGGTTCAATTTTTTTTAAAAATATATGCATCTAATCTTAGCATACAAAATACACACTTAGAGATGCAAACTGGGGAGCTACTGCAAAATAAAACAAATTTAAAATGCAAAAGATAATCCAGGCTGTCTTCCTGTGAACACACTTATTTCATAACAAAATTGTGTTTTCAAATACAATCCTATTCCAAAACAGATAAAAAGAGATGCACCAGAAGTACTGAAAAAGCATCTACGTAGGGAACCAATGTGGAAAGTTTTTCAGGCTGTTTTCCCCATGGAGAAGAGCCTTCCATACAGATAACAGCATGATTTGAAAAACACAGACTCCTCACACATATTTTTCTGTCATCGGGCACCATCAGAGGAAGAGCCTGTTTCAAATTCTGCTACCTCTGAGAAATCAGTGCCAATTTCCTATCCCCTGAGTAAAGTAGAAAGCGTGCATAACAACAGATCTTTATGGAACCATATATTGTACTGAGTCCTAACCAGGGTCAGCTCAGACCACATCTCCACTGAAGCAGTTAACACCCATTAGACACACCAAAAAGACTGTCAACTGACAAGGTGCTTCACCCACAGGTGTGAAACACTCTCTGTGGAAAGCACAGAAAGCAGAACCCCATTTCAAGTTAATACAAGACAATGGGACTTCCTTCGCCTTTTGGCCAGGGGCATTAATCAGCTAAAAATAACAACCATTTTCAAATTTCAGCACGTATTTTCCAAAAAGATGTGCACAAAGTATGCTTCCTGAAGCACTACAATCTCCCAACTTCTTGCTAACATTTTAAAAGGATTTAATTAAATGAATGTACTGCATTTTATGGAACCTTCTGTGCTGAAGTCCTAACACTGTGTACCCAGGTTAAATCTTCCTTTACTGACTATTACAACCTTCCACAAACAAAAATCCCAGATGTGGAACAGACTCAAAGACCCCCCCAAAAAACCCAAACGGCTGCTGTTTTTTCTCACCTTAAACCCAGAGACAATAAAAGTGTATGATACCAGATTGTAGGTTTCCAGTTCCTCCCACAGCAGCAGCAGGACATAACTCCCACGTGATGCTACTCCACAAAGCACCTTCTCATGACCAGAGGATTATTTTTTCCCCACCTTGAAGTAGTCTCCTGACCCAGAGTTACCCTTAATTCCTCTAAAAGTGTCAAGAATAGTTGTAATTATTGACTCATGGGGAACTACAGATAACGAGGTCAGCCCTGGCCACAGGAGAGCCAGTTCGAGTAGGTCACTTCTGACCCAAGTCAGATCTGAGTTATAAGGAAAAGGGCAAATTTATTTTGTATTATAAAAGCAGATAGTCTAGACCAATATCTATCCAAACATCCACGTTCTGACACAGAAAATACTACTCTGATCTTGCTGCATTAATTTCAGAAGGCAAATTCTCCCTTGATGACCAGAGCAGACACTCAAGACCCAGTGCACTAGGCAACTGGGGCAACCATCAGACATGTTGACATGAAGTCCACGGGTTCTCTTCCAACTCACCTGGTAAATCTGAGTGATCTGGGCTGCGATAAACCTTGCCTTATAGACGATTCCATCTGTCCATTGGAGCTGCACCAACTCTCCCTCCGGAGGGGGTCCCATCTGGATGCAGTCTCTGCTCTGAGAACACAGAGTGGAAGACGTCAGCCAGTCAACGTGGACACAGCTCAGAACCAAAGAGATGCCTTAAAATCACTGCTCAAGGAAGTTGCTACACAACAGTATCACTAACTGTAAGGGATTTTCTGCATTTGTGATTAATTTCTGTCATCTCAAACAAAGCCATTAATCAGTGAGAGAGCAGAAATAAACACCTGCACCTCCTTCTGGTGCCAGGACCCGCTTCTAGGAAATTTCTCGTTACAAAACTTGAAATATCAACAAATATCAACAAAACCAAGTGGGGGGACCTGCGCCGTTTCACATGGTGAATCAGTGGCACAATCAGGAAGGGAATGCAGGAGCTGACGAGCCAGCCTCTTCCAGACATTCCTTCTATTAAGTGAATTCCCTATTTTGAAACAGAAGCGTTTACAGACAACCTGCTTCCCCCATGAATCACACTTTCCAGTTGCAAAATAAGAGATTATTCAAGCACAAAACAAATAAGATGCAACTTCAAACAAACATGGCTTTCTGTTAAGTCATCTGTGTACAGCAAAATCCCATCTTTGTAGTAGATTGAAAAAATGAAATGAGATAATGTCATAAACAAGAAAAGTACTGAAGAGCAGTGAGTTTTTCTATGCAAGCAGGAATTTCACTTTTTAAATTTATTTATTTTTAAGCTTTACTTTCTTGTTCCACCCCAAAGCACACAGAAGAGGAACAGATGCACTATGCTTTGTACTCATCTCTAAGAGTAATAATCTCCACAGAGAGCTGCTTACAATAATGCTTTCTGGGTAAACGTTGTCACTGTATGAACCATCATCAAAGTTCACTTCGTAGAAGGTCTGCGTCGTCGTGCCGATGACTTTACATCTGTAGTAGAGTCCATTCCGGTTCTTTGTGATCACAGTCTGTCCGAGGGTCACCTCCCTTCGAAAAGGAATCTGTGTTGTGGAGAAAAGGGAATCATTCCCAATTAACAATCGTAGAAGCTGCCCCAAAAATACAGGCACAGAGAAATCATTCTACATTAAAAAGAAAAAAACAAAACCCACAAAACAAAGAAAAAAATCCAACCAACCCAAACCTAAAAAAACATACATTCTGGTTGGCTGCTTTGTGTTTGAAGCAAGTGATGGACACGACGTAGGGCCAGTCGTCGGGCTCCATGGGGACGCCGGCTGCGTGCGCGCAGGTGACGTGGAAGGAGGTAGAGCAGTGCTCGTAGGAGCACTGGATGCAGGCGCCGGACACCTTCTTCATCCGCTTCCGACAGTACACACATTTCTGAAATGAAACCCGGGTCAGTATGACACAGGCAGTCACCTCTGTATGGCTGTAACACACCGTACGGCACCGTCACCCGACCAGGACCAAGTTCTCCAGGAGCCCCCACAGAAACGGTGATGTCTCCTGCTGAGAGGACAATCCCAGTTCTTCCAGAGTTGCCCATTTAATGCCTCCTGGACTCACTCATAATGCAGGAAACTACAGCAAATACTAATATGTCATTCCCTTGGTGCAAGGGCAGGTTGGAGGGGGTTTGGAGCAACCTGGTCTGGTGGGAGGTGTCCCTGCCCAGGACAGGGGGGTTGGAACTGGCTGATCTTTAAGGTCCCTTCCAACCCAAGCCAGTCTGTGATTCCATGATTTTATGCCACCAGCCCTCCAGACGCAGGCTGGACACTGAAATCCAGTTTGTGCCTCTGTTCTCTTGGGGGGGAATGGTGGTGGTGAGGGAAAGGGGAGGTGACACTGGCCCCACACAGTGTTATTAGGGAACTGCTAAAACTCAATCCTCCTCCTCCTCCTCAGAAACACCAAACGTCCCTGTGCTAATTCAAACCTCAGCTGAGTTGTCACAGTTACAGTGCTAGAAAATAATGTTTTCCTTTTTTGAAAGAACAGAACACTGAGTAACTGTGTAATAATTTGCTCTATTATATTTAACGGAACATTATACCTATTATCTCTAATAGAATATGTTTTTTATATAATGGAGCAAAAATATTGCATGTTTACTTTACACACAAATACATCAGCCTGGTGTGCGTGTCAGATTAGCTATCGGAGTTCACTCAGTTACTGTTTTGCAAATTGAGGAAATAAAAACATTGTACCAAACACCAGAATTAATGGGGGAAATAAAAAGTTGTGAAATCTTTTTGGTATTTTTTTTAAACTTTGTAAAAGCAGATGGAGTTATTAGGCTAATCCAAACACTTGGGGGGGAACAGGCAATCAACTACAATCCCAATCCAATTAAATTTAAGTCAGACACTTGTGTGATATTCTCAGGGCACTATTTGGAAGCACCACTCTTAGATTTAACGTTGGAGGGAGCGTGTCACTGAGCAATGGCAGCTGCTTCACCTTATCTGAGCCTTGGACAAGGCAAACGGGGGGGAAATTAATATCACACATGAGAAGAACACGCGTTTAACTTGTTAGAATGAACAGCTCATATAAATAAAATCCTGAGAGATATTATATGCCCATGAATCTGACTGTACAGCTACGTAATTTATTTATTACAAGGGAATAACTTCCATGCACAAGGAGGAAGAGAGGAAACAGTCACCGTTAGTGCCGTTTCCAGATGCCCGTCTCCAAACCCCATCCCACCGTGGGGTCCATCCCCTCAGTGACACCCATCTCCTGCAGACATACTAGAAATGATAGATTCTTTTTTTTTCTGTGGCCTCTGATATACAACAGAACCTTTCTCCCCTCCTTCACTCCTTGTGGCCTCTCCTTTCCGTTGCTCCCATGAAAGTGCTGTGTACTCAGGGTACAGATCATAGGGATCTGAATTTTAAGATCCCTATGAATGACTGCATCCCACGGGATTAGGAATATAACATAAACTGCCTGAGATCACACAAGAAGCCAATACAACCCCCAGAAGTACAAAATTCACTCTGCTTCCAGATCTGAGCTGTCTTAAAACTGTAGCCTCAAAAATATGAGTGAATATATATATATCATAAACTGTCAGGTAAATGCAAAGTACGATTTGCCACATTTCAACGTTGTATTTGTGTTATCACACCTAGGAGCCAGGGCCCCACTGCACCAACCTCAACCCCCTGCCAAGACAAACAGAAGAGCAGTCCTTCTCCAAAGAGTATTTCTCTTTTCCTTGAAAGGGAGATACATTTCTCCCCATTCCTGGGCAGCATCACCCCCCTCCCAGTGGGGCTGCCCCATGTGTGTATCAAATAAGTCAAATTCACTTCCTCTGAATTAACTGAAGTCAGTATGTTTACACCAAAGATTAATTTGGCTTTTTTTACTTAAACTAACAAAAGCCAGGAAATTCAAAGCCAGACCCTCAGTGTTGCCAAAATGTGTTTTCTTAGTATTTAATAAGCGATGCCTTTATCACTCTGTAAAGCATGTTCGAGAGCCAGATAAGCAGCACAGCAAAGTGCACAGCAGTAACAGGGTGCTGAGAGCAAGTCAATAGCAATGAGATCTCATTATTAAACTGTCAATAACTAATTCTGACACCGGGAGGGCCAACCACTGATACACAGGGTGCTCAATATTTCCTCCAGGGAGCATTCACCCTCCTCTATCAGGGGCATCAATCTGCCTTCAGTGATGTGAACGGGGTTCCTCCAAGCCAGAAAGATGAATTAGCATCACACCCCAGTGGCAAGAAAAACTCCCCCTGCCAGGCAAAAGAGCTACACCAGTGGAATATTCAGAGGAAATATGATCAAAGGATAAAGAAACACCAAAATGTCAAAGACGGTGGAAGGAGTGAAAACGTAGAAGATCTGGAAGCGTGGGAGATGGGAGGGATGGATGGATGGAAGCACTGGTGCCAAGTGCTGTGGTAAAGCAGCACATGTCGATTTAAAGATATTTTCTGCATCAGGGGAGGCGGCAGGAAGGGAGAAGGTCTGAAGCACAGGAGAAAAATCTTCAGAATAAATGCCCACCAGAGAGTCGGGTCATAGCGGAGCGTAAGGAACGGGCTGTCTCTTGCATGACAAACGCTGCAATTCATTTACTCCTCTGAGGAATGACAGCTAACTATGCCAAATTTCCACCTCGTAAATAATTTACGCGCGCAGGCCCATAATACACCATTAATCAGGAAACATGCAAACTGCATTCTTTAAAATGATGCAATACCCACAAATGGGCTGAAAAGCCTGTGCTTGACAGGGGAGGCTGGTGCATGCTCATAGAACAGGAGATACTTTTAAACAGATCATTGCAACTCCTTCTTACCTCAGCCCTCTCACAGGAATTTGAAATAATAAGAAGTAATCACAGATAACCCCTACCCCCTCTTTCCTTTATCAGCTTCATTGCTTCATTCCTTCACTTCAGCTGTCCCCAACCTTCACATCATTCCTTCTCTCCTTTTTCATATTTTCCAGCGACAAAGCCCATCTCCCCAGTTTTATCTGGTTTTATCTGGTGCTGCATTGACCCTGTCACTGCCAAAGGCATCAGATGCAAGAGCACCACCCTTCAGTCACCTTCCATTCATCTCCTACATGCAGCTGCTCACCTCCAAAAACCAGACACCACCTCAATTCCTCCACTGACTCCTCATGTGGTCTACGAATTACATACAAATTTCTATATAGAATCCTAAAACTCTCCATGATGCTCATGAGTGTTTCTCCACACAATCTTACCCAATTTAAATCTCCTTTTAGTTCTTCACACACTCCTCCAATACTTACTCCTCCACACCCTTTACATTCTGCCAGTGAAATTAATATTTTTTTTAATCTTTACCTAGTTCATACCTATAAAACCTATTTCAATTTTAGTTCAAGATAACTTACTTGTTTTTTTTCCTGTAGCAAACAACACTCATAAAGCCACAACGTATGTGGTGACAAGACATGGATGGAGGGTGCATACATATGTATGCACACATGCTCTAAAGGTGTTCACAGAGCACAAAGATTTTTATAATCAGTGTAAAAACAACACTATTTGCCTAATGACATTCTTGAACCCAGAGTAATTATGCTGAAAGTCTACTTCTTACATCCCAGCACCTGGACTGGCTCTATAGGGGCACCAGGCCTTTTACAGAGGGATACCACTGCCACAGGCAACTCAAGACCAAGAGCCAAACCCGTGTCCAAAGCTACCTGGACCAGGCAACGTGTCCTGCTGGCAGCTTCCTACAGATCCTGGTGGAAATAAGACAGCATTACACCTCTAGAACAGTTCAGATGATGATGGCAATGGAGTGTGCTTTCCAAGGGAAGTACTTAAAGCCCAGCTTTGTCAAGAAGTGAACTACAAGCCAGGTTCCTGCTAACTTTAAGGAGTAGATGCCTGTAAATCACATCATTAGACTGTGTAAGTCAATGTCCTTCATACAGAAATGCTCTGCTTTTCCTCAGACATGAAGAAACCTTGAGGTGTGAAAGGAATACAGTGCTGAAGAGATCAACAAACCCATGAAGTTTGGTTCAGGAAGAACAGGGGAAGATGCCGTGGGTCTGTGCAGAGGCTGAGGATGGTGCAGCCAGGGCTTTGGAGCAGAATGTTACGTACGTTAACGCTGCCCTGGCTCTCCAGGATGGTAAGGCAGGCACAGAAGAGTTAAAGAATTAAGTCATGTTTCCCTGTGAGGCTCCATTAAGCAATACAAGTGAGTCTTGTGTAAAAGGATTTTGAGTTCATCATTACAAGTGCGGGTAATGAAGAGGATGCATGCTGGAAATGTCAGATGATCCATAAAGAACCACTGCTGCAAGATTTATCACTCTCACATCACACTGCTCCATCACTCCACCTGAATAATGAATGCTTTTTATGTTCACATTTGTGTACAAAACCCATTTGCACAACAGAGAAATAACTCTGGAAGCAGACAGAGATTCTTCCTCATCTCTCACCAGGCCCTGGCTGCGCTGCCCGCACCGAATGCCCGCACAGTTAACGAATACATCAACACTCACCAATGCATCACCTTCCCCAGACCCACCCCCAACCATCTTCGGTCTGAAAAAAGCAGCAAAAGCACAATTTATTTTGCAATAACACACTATAGTGACGGGGCATTAAGTAACATTAAGATTAATTGCTCTGAGCTAATGAATCATCCATTACTAATCCCCTCGGATGAAGCTACGCAACTAAATAACACACTGTAGCTGGACTTTTATTAAATTCTGGGCAGAGTCTCACCTTGCAGTCGTGGTCACAAAGAAATGTATATTAATTTCTACAAGAGATTTCTTGATAGAAAAAGACAAATATTGTAAAGAAAAATGAATCAAATCACAGATGAACAAAGGGAGATTGAGCTGAGATCTGGGGAAGAACTTCTTTGGTGTGAGGGTGGTGAGAGCCTGGCCCAGGTTGCCCAGAGAAGCTGTGGCTGCCCCATCCCTGGAGGGGTTCAAGGGCAGGTTGGGAGGGTCTTGGAGCCACCTGGTCTGGTGGGAGGGTTGGAATGAGATGATCTTTAAGGTCCCTTCCAACCCAACCCATTCCATGATTCTTTCTAGTTACCACTCTCTTCTTACTCCTGCCATGCCAGACTAATGAAGCTTTTGGGTAGTTTAGACCCGACTGCCAGGCAGGTGAGGGTCCCAGGCTCTGCCCAGGGTAAGAGCGTGCTGCTGGAGAGTAAAGGCAGATCTGGTAATCAAAACCTGTTTGCATATCAAAGTACTGAGGCAGCACCTCAAAGACATCCAAATTTCACAGCTTCCTGGTGCATTTGTTCGAAATAGAGGGATAACATCACCTCCAACCTCAGCTACTTTATGATCCCACACAGTATTTTTCTAATTAAAGCCTTTTTCTTTGGCTCTCACTCACAAACACTCTCTACAGGTAAGAGCTACCTACCAGTTTCCATCTCTGCTCGGGAATAGCGCTGATGTCCACAGGATGACGCTCTATTACATTGAGAAAACGGGCCTCGGGCACAGCAATAGCACAGATTATATGGATCCACCTGGAAAAAAAAGTTAAGAGAGAAATCAGCACCTACCATTGTTTGAATTAAATACTCAAGAGGACAGTTAACATTTCTCTGGCTCCCACAGTATCAAGGTATATTTATGGGTGTTGGCAGCCTTGGCAACATCACTGACTGATTGTTAATCACCATCGCACGAGGTAAATGTCTCTGCAACGAGAGGGATCAACCTTCTCATGCATCTGATCTTGCACAAGACTAAATATACTCTGAAAAGACTTTTTTCTCTGAGAATGAACCAAATTTAAGAGTGTTCAGAGCCACATTACCGCTGCTACCGAAAAGCCTGGTGCAGGGTACAAGACAGCTGGTGTTCAAGCTCACCCTGCCAATTCAGTAAGTAGGAGTTACATCCACAATGCCAAAACTACACTGGGCATCAAGACCAAATTCACAATGCTAGAACATTAGGTGCACTATGGAAGGACAAAACATTTAACAACATCACTTACCGCCCATCAGTGGTCATCTGAAGAGCTCCTCCCCTGAGATTACAGAGGCAACATTCCTGTAGGAACAAAACTCCTTCAGAACCGGACTGTAAAGCTCTCTCAAGACTGTCTGTCTTTCCCAAAACTGACACATCTGGGATGCAAAGGCAAACCCTCCCACCACCCATCTCTGTTGAAGAATCTAATTAATTCCCACAGTAGGTTTTCTTCTGTCTCCAGAAGAGCGATCCTTACCGCTGCCCACGCGTTGGCCGAGCACCGGGAGCAAGACCAGCTTTCATTCACCAAATCTGGACGTATTCCGTAACAGCCTGGAAGACAAAAAAGAAATGTATATCCTTGAGTTTTGCTAATGTATCTGCAGTATCGACTCGCTGACTTGTCAATTCAGCAGCATCTTGGAAATCAGGTGTAGCATTTGAATTCAAAAGTCATAAGAAAAGTCATCCTTGGGAAGGGGAACTGAATTTGGGACCAGAAGGTCTGAAAACAAAGCCACACATGCATAATCCACAATACTTTTTTCTCTCCTTTTGCAAGGATTACTAGAGCAGTGGTTTGATTCTTCAGGCGAGAACTTGGCTCAAAAGTGATGCTTCTACTGCTAGAATGCACTCACACATCAAAACAGCTCAGACCACCAAATTTTAGCATGACTGAACCAGTCATCTTTGCTCAGTGGTATTATGAGGAAGGACAAACTCAGTAAGAAAGCAAGGAAATTAAATACATGCACCAAATCCTCCTACATACTTCTCCGCAGCACCCAAATAGCAAAGTGGTATTATACTCACTAGAAAGATAAGGAAATAAGCCCCCCAAAACCCTTAAAATTCTGTAAAAGGCACTGGAGTTTGCCACTGAAAATAGGGACAAGACACACAAATACTTTGGAAAAATTGGATCTATGTGCTTCCCACAAGCTTGCAAAGAGCAAGCCTGAAAAAAATTTAAACATAACACAACTTGCTGGCCAGCATCCTACCTAAACAGGGCTCACCCCATGGCCTTCACCTATCCCAATAAAACTGAACCCAAAATTTCAGCTGGAGACTCTCCAATTACTCAATTAAACTTAAAAGAAGTCATTGAGAAAGCACCAAGATTGTCACAAAAACCTGATTTATAAAAATTATCCACTTAAACCAGATAAACACTATGTCAGAAGAAGTCAATAATATAGATCCAGAGCTGTCGGCCACACCTGAAGTCTCTTTTCATCAGAGAAAGTGGATTCAAACCAGCCT
The DNA here is from genome assembly GCA_004320125.1 of Scolopax mira. Lineage (NCBI taxonomy): Eukaryota > Metazoa > Chordata > Aves > Charadriiformes > Scolopacidae > Scolopax > Scolopax mira. The sequence goes on from BJBW01002533.1 coordinate 24,766, forward strand.
AGGAAAGGGGCAGGGACATCAAGTCTAAAACTGAGCTGGAAACTGAGCTGAAAGGGAACATATACTCAAAAATGCTCAGAATGGCCTAGAACAGGCTGAAATTTCAGCATATTGATTTTTTGCCTCAGGCCCAGAGGCAATTGGACTGTGGGATCTGAGGGGAGAAAGTCCAGCTGAACACCAGATCGTCCTGAAATGGTGATTCTAACGGAACAAGAAAAGTATGCTCTTTTTATGGATTTTGTCAATGCTTTATAAGCCCAGAAACCTTCACAAAAGCTTTCAGCTCTGCGTGTCCTTGCTGCTGCAGTAACCCAGCACAGCTGGGCGAGGGCACCTCTCCACAACCAGGAGGTTGCCAACTGGTTTTACAACGTGCTGTCGGATTAACCAAAATACTCCTCACCAATCCTGTAATAAAAGAAAAAGGATTCTCCACAGCAGAGTCAAGGGAATATCACAGTCTGGAAGTACAAGCAGAGACAAGGAAAGAACAAGAGGCTGGAGATCACATCAGATTAGATTTAGCTTCTACCCTACCCTCAAGGGTAGAGCTCAGGAGAAATAGAAAGCTGAATTTCTGAGTCTGCAGATGACCATCACCTTGTCCACATCCCTCTGTCCCTAAATAGAATGTGGCCACTGAAACCATTTTGCTAGACTGGACTGTTGAGGACATACAGAAGTACAAGATGCAGCATCTGGGTACAGCAGAGAGCTACGAAGTGAGAGGACCAGAACATCTCAACATCTCTCCTATGAGGAAAAGCTGAGGGACTTGGGTCTTTTTAGTCTGGAGAAGAGAAGACCGAGGGGGGATCTGATCAACACCTCTAAATACTTCAAGGGTGGGTGTCAGGAGGATGGGGCCAGGCTTTTTTCAGTGGTGCCCAGGATGAGGGAATGGGCACAAACTCGAACACGGGAAGTTCCATCTAAACATGAGGAGGAAGTTCTGTTCTGTGAGGGTGGCAGAGCCCTGGCAGAGGCTGCCCAGAAAGGTGGTGGAGTCTCCTTCTCTGGAAATATTCAAAACCCGCTTGGATATGACCCTGTCCCCAACCTTTCTGTGTGACCCTGCTCTGGCAGGGGGTTGGAGGAGATGATCTCCAGAGGTCCCTTCCCACCCCATATCATTCTGTGATCTCTGCTCTGATCACTACAGAGATCACAATGTGTGGAGTAAGAAAGCAATTTTATCCTTCCCCTCACTCTGTGGCACAGGCTCGTTGTGGCCAGAAGTACCCATCACCACGGATTCAGACCAGAATTAAAAGTTTCATTCCAGTTCTCCAGGAGACACAGTCCCGCTGAGCCGCGCGGTGACCTGCCGGCTATAAAATTGGAACAACAAAAGTAATTCCAGCCGATGCAAGTCAAATAAGATTTCCCATCTGTCAAGATCAGAGAGTTGAACAGTAATTCATCACATCCCCCCAGTACCAGTGCAAACATTAACGAGATGCCGTCCAATCTCCAGCAAAGGTACACTCTGCCAGGATTAATCAGATCTGCTTTTAGATGTAACTATCAGGGAAACAAACAGACATATGTTCCCTTTGTAATCAAGTGCTGTTCCTACAAACAGTAACGTGGACACTAATAAAATATATCTCAGGAGCTACTCCCCAATCTCTGATGCACACGAGAACAATGCAGCAGTATTTGAACAAGCCAAAAGAGCGCTATCGGCTTCGTGATTTCTGCTTTATTACAAAAAATAAGATAACAAAAGAAAGAGTCTTTTCTGTAGGACAGAGAAGAATCGGCCAACAAAATAAATGGTAAAAGGAATATTTGTATGTGTTTTTAAGATCAGTGACTGCCAAGAGGGCCTCGAATAGACAGATATATGAGTGCCAGAGAAAGAAAAAGTAGGAATGAGAGGTATAACCAGCATGTCAAGGAGGAATTCAAATATAGGCAACATACAAAAAAACTCATGAGATTTTCAATACCCAAACGCTTCGGTGAAGGAGGAAACACTCACTAGCATGAACCTGCAGGCAGCACTTGGCACAGGATATCAAGGGACTGGTTCCATCCTCTCCAATATAGGAATTTGAAGGAAGGGGCTCCGTGTTTTCTCCGCTCGAGGTAAAGCACATCTCTGGGATCAGAGGCTTGGTCTTTTGTCCACACTTTGAAAGGTGGACGAAAGAGGTGGTCTCCCCAACAGGGACTGGGGCAGCTTCCTTATCCATCTGTAAGGACTTCAAAAGAAAACACCATCATATAGAATTGCCTCTACCCTGGTCACAATTTTAACCTTAAAGTCATCCAACACCTGACATCAGGCAATTTTAAATCCTGTTGTTTCCTGCACCCCCCACCCCTGCCTTTTGCTCCTCTCTCTCTTCCTTAGGCCTGCACTGGGATCTGTAACTTATTCTGAAAGCTCAAAGAAGCATTAGAATAATGAGAACTTTTTCCCTGCTTTTCTTCTGTAGAAATCTGAATTCCTGAATTGCAGCTGTAAACACCAAGGAAAAAAAAAATAAATTAATAAAAGCAAGACCTTCCCTCCCCCTCTGCCATCCCTTTGGCATCTTTCCCTACTCCTGCTGCAAGAACTTCTCCAGAAGGACATTTCAAGGTTTCTTGTAGCCAACCAGAGTTAAAACCAATGGATTCAACCAACCCAGCTGCACCCAGTTCTCCTTACACCCATTATACACCAACACCCAGCAATCAGAAGAGAGAGTTTATTTTCGGCCTCTATAATAAGTCAAGAGATTTTATTGAAGGGGGAGGTGGATACTGTCTTTCTCAGAAAAAAAGCTCCTGAGATATATATATATATATTTTTTTTTTTTATATATATGCATCTGTGGCAGGTATTCCTAGTGGGGACACAAAGGCAGATTTGGCTGGAGAAGGATGCAAGAAAAAATCAATACACAACTGGGCAAATAACTAATTCATCTGATAAATTCTGCCTTTCTGCTCGTAACGTATCCCAAAGCATATTGGTGCTTTCCAAAAAATTATGGATGTGCTTGCTCAGTAAATTTTTATTTTGCTGCTTGTTTGCATATATTCCAAAGTCCAGGCCCGTAGCTAAAAACACAAGGGATCACACGCCCGACGTGGCACCGTTTCTCTGCAGGAAACAGCATTTGCAGCTCTTTATGTAAAAATTGAAAGCTGAGAAAGCCAGAGAAGCCAGGAGAAAAAATGACCAAAAAAAAGGCTTCACCTGCTGCCTCTGCCAAATCCAAATGCACTACTTTGGTAGGCAAATCTGTATGAGCCTTTTTTCTTTATTATAAAGGTCTATATCAATAGTCAAACAGTAGCCACCACTCAGTAGCCACTGCTGACACCTGTGTCAGAGCAGGATCAGGAATTACCTGGTTGTAGGGGTAGAAGAGGGTGCAGACAGCACAGTATGGCTCACTCAGGGCAGCAGCTGCATTGAATTTTCTTTCAGCTGGGAAATTATGGGCTTTATTCTTCCACTGGAGAGAAAGTAAAGATTTCAAAGCCTCCGGGTCACTCATATCTTCCTCCCCAGAAAATGGAAATGTTTCTAGAAAGAAAAAAAATTCCAAAACAAGGGACAGTCAGTAGAGAAGCAAGAGTTCGTAGAGAGTAGAGGCAAAATGCAGCAAGGCAGGGTTGAACAGCTAATGTTTCAGCAACAAAAAGCTCAATATATGAGAACATACAACTTGTCTGTGGTTCTTCATATGTGTATATGTCTCAAATACTTCCTTTCATGGATATAAGCAATCTATGGGTAGGACAGACAAGATAGAGACACCCATCACCTAATGGAAGTGGTCGTCAGGAAGAAGAAGGAAGAGAATCTGGATGTACTGCCCTCCTGACTCTGACCACTTTCTGGCTGTGGAAACCTACAGCATCCTCTTCAAAATGCTTCCTCTCTCCAGCAGCCATGTGTGCTGCCAGACGCGCCTGCAGCTCGTGCTGGTTTGTCAAGCCCAGCTCCCAGTTCCCACTGGTCAGCCACCAGTCTGTTCAGCCCTCCCAAACGGCGTCCCGTTCCTGTTTCTGCAGACAAAAGTGTCGGCCCTGAGACAGCCCGGGTTCCAGTGCTCATTTTGTTTTTCTGAGCTGCTTCAAGGCTCTTTCCACCCCTAAGCCTTCCATTCGCATTCACCACCAGCTTCCCCTCTGCCAGAGCTCTGATAGGTACCACTCCTGCTAATTAGTTTGCTAATTCTTTGTTTTTACAAAACCTTTTAAAGGCCCTTGGCATTTTATGATTAAACCACCGGAGACTCCATTTGTGCCAGTCTGGGGCTCCATGTACCACTCCTCATTAAGGAATTTTAAGTCACTACAAGCATTAAAGACATTTTCCACGGCAGACTAAGTGGAAACCACTCATGTCATTGTCAATCTGCAAAGTTTCCAAAAGCTTTGGCCAAGGGAACTCAGAAACATCTTATTGGAACATTATCACCAGAGCTCAGCACATTAAACCCAACCACTCACTGCTTCACTGTTAATTACCAGAAACACACAGTTAATGTTCTGCTCTCAACAAGCCCAAGCTTCCTCCCCATTCCCACCTCCCTTTTAAGATCTTCAGACTCTTGGGTTACCAGAAATGCTAAAAGAAACTTGTAATAAAACACTAAGGGCTACGTTTACATCTCAGATTCTAAATATTCCCCCCAAAACTAATCTGATATATATTTGCCAGACAATGTGGAAAATGTTACTGAGTTTAATGAATTCTTTTTTTGAGATGATGAGTGCTCTCTGTGTATCTCCGTCACACTTTAGATGAGCATTACTTCCTAAAAGGTGTCTTTTCTTCCTATATTTTTATCTTGGTATCCCAAGGCTAACAATAACTGCTAATACCATGGCCTTTTCCCCAGCACTGCACAGGATCCTGCTAGAAAGGGAGAGAAGCAGGAGCTGGCAGGGGTGAGGGAGGATTTCCTTCCGCAGGAAAGGCACAGCCCATGCCAGGAGCTGGCAGCCAGTTCCACCAGTATCCACCCAGCACTGGGCCTCCTAACAAAACTGGTTCACAAGGATGTGTTCTACAATCAGAACTTCAGCTGCACGTTCTTACATGTCCACACCTCGTATAAGGCACAGGCAAAATTTAAAACACACCAGTGACCTAAGGTCTGCAGACTGACACTTTCAAGATGCCTTATTTTCAAAGCAGAGCCCAACCCTCACCTTTTGAAGAAATCAAGAACCTTTAATGACATTTTAAGACAGGAGCCCAAAAAACAAACCAAGTTTTCCTCCAAATTTTAGCCAGAAGACAGGCAAGGATTTATGATACCAGTGAAATCAATGAAACCAGCATCATAATCCAGAGTGACAGATGGAGAGAAAAAAGGGAATTTCTGTTGTGTGTTATCATTACTTTCGCTCATCCCAGGACAGATTCGAGGCGAGACACAGCACTGAGGATTGCTTCAACATTTCAAGCAAGTTATACACAAGCAGAAAAGGCTAAAGCTAACACAATTTGTCTCAGCTGAATCTTAGCACAGCATATGCATTCCCTTCATTTCCATGCTCGCTCTTCCTCACAGCAGCCTCCAGACCATCCTTCCACATCAGCCCCAAAAAAGCGAGGAGCGCAGGGAGCTGCTGCTATTCCCTGGCAGGGAAGGGAAGAATCTGTTTGATCACATTTTGCCCACCAGTGCTGTAAATCAGTCCCCAAGAAACATCAGCTTTCACAGAAAGTTGCTCCTGAGCCAGCCAAGTCCCCAACAAGTCAAAACAGTGAAAAGAATCCGTCTATTGAGGATCCTTCAGAGCAAAGTTTGCTGCAAGGTCTCTCACACCGAAACAGGAGAACTAGTCTCAATGGCCTTTCAAGGCTTCTTTCCACATTACACATATGTGAGAACATCAAACACAGCACTCCTGGTGAGGAAACGGAGCTGCTGAGGCACAGAATATCCCCTTCCTACACCAACTTTCTCTAAAACCAATGATAGGAAGTTCACTTTTCTTCTGAAGGAAAGGGAACATGAAAGACGTCGTCCTTTTGAATAGAGTTGAAGGTTCCTTGAAAGCAGGGCATAAACCTTCTCACCATGGACTTTTCTATGTTCTGATGACTTTATAACGTGGGCATGTTGTGGCTTCCCCCCAGCCAGCAGCCAGAATCACCCAGTCGCTCCTCACGCACCCTTTCTCCCCAAGAAGAGTGGGGGGAGAGGGAAAAAAGGAGGGGAAAGGAGGGGTAAATATTTGTGGTTTGAGATAAAGACAGTTTAATAGAAACAAGAACAAAAAAGAAAAGATAACAATAATATTAATAATGGTAATTCTCACAAACCCAGTACTGGCACCACCCCTGCAGCGACCCCTGCCCCACGGCCAGCCCCAGTCTATACTCCTATGGGAAGCTGAAAAAAAGTCCTTGAATAGTGTAAATGTCCCCTTTCACTGCAATCACCAGAAAGAAAATTAACTCTTTCCCAGCTGAAACCAGGACAGGGCAAGACCACACAACAGAAGCGAGAGCTAAGAGCTTTTCTGGGTTTTTTTTTTTTTTTTTTCCTAGAGTGTTATGGCATTCACAGTGACTGGAATGTGGGCAAAGAAAAAACAACAGGGATGTACAGTTAAGCACCAAGAGATTTTCTACTTCTCATTTCTGGATCTGCCAAGAAAAGTTGGACCTCAACATTCACAGGAATTCAAAAGCTAACCAAAAATTTAGAATTCACTTTCTCTATAGGCTTAACAGCACCCTAACCTCCACCGCTCTCTGAGGTGAACAGATCTCATCTGAATGCAATATCTGAGAAGGAGTTTTAAGATGTTATTTTCTGTGAACTATTTTTTTTTCCCCTTTGCCCAAAACGCTGCCTCACTCTGCAGCCAGCAAAATATTTTTCTTGAGAGAAAAAAGGATGGGAGGTGAGAAGGGACACCTCCCACGGATGAATTTTGTTTCCAGCTGGGTTATCAAAATGGGAACACATTGCATTGCTGCATTTTCTATCGGTTAAGTGTAACACAAAAAGTTTCAGGCCGGTTTTGTTAACGACTTCAGCAATTTTTTCAGACCAGACCAGACCAGACCAGACCAGACCAGATGTAGGAGCACTCCCAATGCTGGTGCACTCACCCTCGTCACTTGAGGTCTCCTGTTTGACCACTGAGAGCGGGGAGCGCATCGGGGGTTTGCCCAGTGGGTGACGACGACTCTTTTTTATCTCCATCTTCATTTTTGAAAAAGCAGAAGCAGTCTGTAACAAAGCAGAACAAGCAGGATGGGAACCTCAAAGGGCAACCGAGATTATGTTTTGAAGACAGTTAGGAGTTTGATTAATTAACGATCATCAATGCAATGATGGATGAAGTATGGACTGAACTGGGAGAAAACACCCAGTCTCTTCCAGTAAGAGCACTCTATGGCTCACCCACACGATACTAGTCCAGTGGAGCCTCGGGAATAACCCAGGACTCCTCTCCTTCCAACTTTGCTCCTCAACTTGTTGCTTAAAACTAACAAAATCTCACAGTCACCTCCTTGGTTGCACCTACCTGTAAATCACTGACCTCTGCAGCAACCTCTGTGTTTTCTGCTTCTGTGTTTTCCTCTTCCTTCATGGAGATTTCCATAGGGACTGTCTCCTCCTGCCAGCTTGGGCTCTTCTGGGTGGCGAACTGCTCAAACGCCTGCTGGCAGGACATGCGCTCCTTGTCAAACACCACCTTTTTGGTCCGTGGAACCACGTAAAGCATGGGAATGATGGGCCGAGGTTTGAAGTCCTCTTCCTCCACCGGTGCCTCCAAGGGCTGGATAATGTTCAGGGGAGCTGGGGGCAAGCTCTTTTCTGCTGTGGAGGATGTGGGACCTGCTGGGGGTATTGGTGGCCGTGCTGTTGGTGCCTCATCCTCTGCCAGTGGCTGCTGGGGTGGTGGTGGCGGTGGCGGCAGCGGTGGCTGTTGTGGCAGAGGAGGCTGAGAAGCTGGCAGATGGTGCTGGTGCTGATGGAAGAGGTGCTTCTTCTTCCTCTCGCCTTTGACTTTCGGAGGACGGGCCTTTACTTTGCAGTCACCTGTTTGAAGAAATAGGCAACGTTTAGCTTCACAGGCCAAGATTTCTGGACATTTCATATTTTTCTCCTTTCACCAAAAAGTTCCATTTTTGGGGCTAACTTATTACACCATGGCATTATTCTTCCCTTCAAACAAGCAGACAAAGGCTGTAGACACATTCAGCTGTTCCTCAGTGCTGACTTGGAGAAGCCCACTTTAGAAATAAAAGACTTGTGTCATTTCTATGGACTATTTACTTCTTGACTGGAGCAGAAAGGCTGTCAAAATGAAGGTTTCCTGGAGGGAAAATATCTAAACCTCTAAGAAACTGGACAGTGTGCCAGAAAACATGTATTATATTACATTAGCCATATTTCAAGTTTTCTGTAGACCATCGTTAAACCTCTGGACCTGCCCCTCCTTCACTGCTCCCCCTGTTTGCAAGCACAGCCCTTATCTGTGTGTTAATGCATTCAACTGCCCTGGGATATGAAGAATTGAACAAAGATACCTGAATCATTAGTACCGAAAGATTTCAACTGTAAGGTCTTTTAAAAAGATGCCTTTACAATATAAATCAAGCAGAGTGTTGAAGGAAGCCCGTTCCGGACACCTTGCCAGCGCTCGTTACTGAGATATCCTTCCCTAACACTCACTCCATCTGCCCTTGTTCCTCCTTCCTGATGGTCATTCATCTTATCTGCATGGTTCTGCACGACTCTCACATGGCTGTGACAACAAAAACACTTCAGGAACAGCTAGATGTCTCAATATTTTTACCAGAGGCAGTAACGACCCATAAAAGTCTTCCCCACCGATCTTCCCAATCAAACTCTGCTAAAGAATCCCCCCAGTCAGATTTTACAGAAGTAATTAACATTCCTACTGGCTGTTGAGCGAGTGTCTCTAGGTTAGGGCAGGAGATGCCTTCACATCTTGCCTCATTCCATCTAAAATGATCTATGTTCCCTTTGCCTGACTCTTCCTCCACTTCGTGAATGAAGTTATCAGTTCACTCGGAGCAAAGTAAATAATGGCTGTTCCACAGACAGACGCCAGCGCTCAATTTATTTCAGAAGAGATTGTTTTTCACCCACAGACGCTATGACTGGATGACTCTGCTGCAAAAGGTCATTTTCCCACTATCAGGATGGGGAGGAAGGCTGATGGCAACAAAACAAAGATAGACTGTTCACCCTAATAATGCTGCTTCATCAACCCCAACCTGCTCAACCTCCTCCGTTAAGGACTAAACCAAAGCCAACCAGCCAGACCTGCACACAGAAAATCAGAGAAACCATCGCACAATGACCAGGGGCCTTGCAGGGTTTGAAAAGAGAAGGTGAATAATCCCACAATAAGACAAAGCGATAAAATCCCTGCTAAAATCTTCTAGGGGACACCTCAACCTCGACATTTCCCAGGAGTCTGCTCTGATGACTTTATTTACACAAATTTATGAAACAGGGAACGAGTCCAGCCCAAATAGTTCTTCTTGTATTTGTGCAGGCAGTCCCTCAGATAAACTGGTTTGTTCTATCACAGAGAAAGGAATATTGCATTTCCTTAGAGAAACAAACATATCGAATGAAAGGCAAATTGCATTTTTCACAAAACCAGATCATATTTACTCTCTATACACTTGGAGAATTCTCTACCCAACAACAAAACAAATGCCATTCACCAGTTTTATTGACTTCTAAATGGGTAATTTGACAGCAGCTGGCGTGTAGAACTTTATTTAAAAGTTTTTGCATTAAGATGGACAAACAGGGTCTGCAAGCAAATCTATAAAATCAGAAGCCAGGAAAAAGCAGGTAAAAATCCAAGTCCCTGTCTGGCTCTCACGAATACTTCCAGAAAGGGAAGGGAACTTTATGCAGAAATCAATAGGGTGGGTTAATGGCAGAATGCCTATCTGTGCTCCTTCTGCTGAAGAAGAAAGGCACAAGTAACAGTCAGGGCACATGGAAAACTGCAGCATGATATTGGTTTTTCAAGGTGTGAAAACTTGCTCGTCCAGAAATAATTTCAAATATAATAGGGAGCTCCCATAGCGTTACTTCACATAATGACTTCGTTTACAATTGCAACACTTGAGAAGGTATGTGGGAATGGCATTTAATGAAATATGGTGGGAAATAACACACAACTATTTTGCAGTTAGGCATCTCATCGCTTCTTCTCGCATTATTTAAAAAAATAAAGTAGAATCTTCCTGTAAAACACCTGGTTTGGCGCTCAAGGCCCAAGTCTGCAGGACTTGGAACAGGTGCAGCATCGCGGGGGACACCTGAGGATCTCACAGGGTGTATTTATGCTGTAGAAGAGCTGAGCTTAAAGAACCTCTCCCTTTTAATTCCAAGTCCTAAGACAACCTGCTAAGAATTCTAAATGTATTAATAGTAACATAATACATGATGAATATGAAGCTGAGTCATAAAAACTAGAAGAAAACACCGTAAGGTATCTGGGTCAGAAATGCTGAAAACCTCACATTATTAATACCTGGCTGGTCCAGCTCACCAACACGAAGCACGAGACCTACTTTGAAGTTACAAATGATTACTTTGAAATCTCATTCCTCCTCCTTCCCTAGGTTGTCTCTTCTGATGTAAGTAGAAAATCAAGCCAAATTACAACCAGAGGAAGATAAAAAGGAAGCGAAGGAGGGGGAAGCTAAACTGCCATGAGCAGGGCCATCCAAACAGATGCTATTTTCTTTCTCAAGATGAAACTAAGACACTTGGGAGAAGTAACACAGAGAGTAGGATGGAGAAAACTAGAGAATTCAGTGCTATTTAATTGCTGTATTGCATTAGGAAACTTGTATATTTGCCAACAGTCACACTGAGCACCAGACCCTGCAGAAACTGCAAAGCAAATAGTCTAGTTCTCGTGACACTTTCTCCATTGGTGCTGAAAACAAGTTTTTCCCTCTTGTGCTAACAGTTAAAGAGCTCTTAACATGTAGTCTAAATGTATGATCTGGAACATATTCGGCCAGAACAGAGTTTCATTGTTTCTCTGCCATTCTAAGGATCTGTCCTTGTCACTTATCTTGCCTCCAAAGGGATATCAGTATTTTGGGCCGTTTATTACAAGAATCGACCGTTAAACTTGTACAAGAACTAAGAGCATACAATTTAACACATCACTGACACTTTCAAGCTTGGGGCAATAGAAATTAACTGTCTGCTCTGTGCTGCTCCTGCTTCGTACAACAATGATCTTCAAACTCCTCATTTCCCCTGAAAAGAGAAAACATACCGTCTAGCTAAGAGGCACTCTGGGACTGAACAAAGACCTCAATTCTTTCCCCAGGGCTTCCACAGATTTCCTTGAAGATCATTATCAAGGTTCTCTAAACAGTTGGCAGCCTCAGCTTTCTCCAAATGCTAAACAAATAATGGATATGCACAATATATGAAAATGAATTCACTGCTGTTTATGAAATGCTGGAGAATGCCTCAAAGAGAGAGTGCATCATAGAATAACCACGCACATGGAGGGGGCAGGGGGGGGGAGAACAAAGCAGCTTACTCCCAGCAAGAATTGCAATCTTTCATACAGAGCCAAGGAAAAAAGAATTATCATCGAAAAAGGAAGTATCACCAAAAAAAGCCTCCAGGAAGATGGCTGTGGTCAGGCCTTTGGACTAACCATAGGCAGAAGAAACCAACTGTGGAGTTGTCACAGACTGGTATTAACTTCAGCCACGCAAAGAAAGCTGAAAAGCTTCCCTCCTAAAAATCCAAACCTGGAACTTGCACTCCCGCAGCAGCTGTGGATCCCACACAACCCCACGGCTGCCTCTATTCCCAGTCTCTGCAAGAAATGGGGAGGAAGGAAGGGGGAGGAAGATGGGAAAGTTTAATTGCACAAGGGAGTGCACAAATCATTCCTTTTCAGAGCAGGACACAAAATATATTTATTTGTTTCTCAATGAAATATTTAAAAATATTCCTCCCATAATATATATTTTTACAAACCTGTAATAGTTTTGGCAGAAATTTCAAGCCCTGCCAAGAAAGCTATTTGGACTGAATCCTTAAAGAGAAGGGAAAATCAATTGCTGCTGTAAATGATGGTGTATTTCAGTGAGCACAGATTTAATATTGGGAAAGACTCCGCTGATATTTCAAGAGAAATAAACAACAGCAGACAAGTTATTTACAAATGTGTTTTAGAGAGATAGCTCGCCCCAGTTCTTCACTGAAGGGATGTGCCATCAGTGAGCAGGGCCCTCACCTTCTCCCTCAATCCCTTTGCTTCTCTCCTCTTCCTCCAGATCTGTCCCTCTTTTCAGCTCCTCTTTTACTTTCACGTCTTCTAAGGCAGTTTCGATGGCCATGACGTCCCCGAGAGACTTCTGATCCTCTGTTTTATGTCTTCTGGGCTGACTCCTTTTTCTGTGAGACCTAGAAGTACAGAAGTGTGATTTGACATAAAAGAACAGCCTTCAATATATAAAACGACCGCCGACTTAAAAAAGCTGAATACAAAATAAAAGGATCTTCTTTGGAGAGCAAACACAAGGTAGCCAACAATAGCTACGGGGCAAATCGCATATCTGAAAGGAAACAGATGAACCTTGCATGACACAACATTTAAGATCCATTCACAGAAGCCATTAATTGCCCCGATTTCTTGAAGAGCTTTTTCCCACCATTACTAATGTAAGCTCACAAGCTGGAGTTTGAGTCATTTTAATTGTTTTTTTTAAATCTATTTTGCTTGCGTTTCAAAATACAGATGAAAACTTGTTATAAATCTTCCTTTCATCCTCTTGCCTCCATTCTATCATTTCTTTTCATTCTGTACGTGCTTCCCTTTGGCTGCAAAGCATCATCTTCCAGCTCTGAAATACTCCCCAGCACTGCTAGTTCCTAAAAGCCCAGCAGAACGGATGCGGAGTGCACAAGGAACAGGCAGTCTATGGTTTTTCAGCAATATAATTCACAGGGTCCAAGGCCTACAAAGATGTCTAACCAAAACCAAAAGGCATATTAATCTGGTCAGACAACTCTGTTCTTTCTAAAGAGTCAACGCCACTAAGACAAAGAGATTACAGTGCCAAGATGTAAAGAAAAATGCAAATTCTGAGTGAGGGTAATGTCTTTGGGTTAGGAACCAATCTTTGGTTAGGAACCTACACTCGCTCCCCACCTCTCACTGAGAAAAGGAAGGGAAAGCAGGAAGAACATCAACCAGAAAGTTTATAGGTTGGGACAGAGGCAGTTTAACAGGTGAAGGAAAGAGGAGAGATTAAAAAGAGGAAGAACCAAGCCCAGGAAATGCACTCACCATCTCCCACGGAAGCCCAGGGAGCCAGTCTCTAAATAACGGCCACCTCGGAAGCCAAGCCCCTCTTCTTTCTCTTTACCCCAGTCTTTATTGCTCAGTGTAACATTTTATGGTATAGAACATCCCTCTGGTCATTTTGGGTCAGCTGTCCCAGCCATGTCCCCTCCCAGTCTCTCACCCACCCCAAGGCACTCACTGGGCAAACTGGGAAGAAGAACTAGCCTCGACACTGGGCGAGCATCACTCAGCAAGAGCCAGAACCTTGGGGCCTTATCAGTATGTTTGATTCGTACCCACAGATCCCAAGCACAACTTTCTTTGTAGCAGCCCACAGGGCTAACTCCATCCCAGTCAGACCTAGTACAATTTCTCCTCGAATGTTGGGTTTCAGTCTAACAACCTCTCAGAAGACAGTAATTCAGAGACCTGCAATTTTTACACCATTTTTAGCAGGCAGAGAATTTTTTATTTTGAAAGCAGCGTTTTCCATATGGCCTCTGCATCTACCATCCTGTAACAAACTGTAAAGCACAATCACACTGCCTTCATCCACCCAAACTGCTAGAAAAGTTGAAATTCAGCTTCTCAGAAGTTTCAGAAACCCAGCTACTAATTAGATTTGGAGTCCAATGAAGTTAAGAGCCCTTAATCAGGTAATGACAAAGAAGGAAGAAAAAAAAAATAATCAACCTGAGATGAATGATTAATAGAAAACAAAGTTGATCCATATGCAGAGTGATTTATAATTGCTAGACTCTAGCCATATGGTAGCCCTCCAAGCATAGATGTTAACTTCACACCTGCAAGACATTCATTAGCAGGAACACAGAGCTGAACCCAGAAGGATCAACTTTTCTCTTCACCTATATCCAAAGTACACGCCACCTCCTCCGTGTGGGAAAAGCAAGGTGGGAGGAGGAGATAAACCTGTAAGACTTTTCCAGTGCAGCTGGAACTTTCCATAGGTGGTGAAAGCATCAGAGGAGAATCAAGTGTTACCAGCTATTTTTAGTAAAGTGTGTGTTTCATTCCCGTGGTGTAGAAATGTCAGGCAAAAATTAAATCACAGAGCTTTACTCGCAGTAGATAAAAAAGATCTTTTTGCAGTCTCTTCTCACTCTGAAGCTGTGGGAAAACGAAGAGAGGCAGAAAGCACATAATTTAAAGAAACTGTGCTTCCAGAACGACAAGCTGAAGGCTGTACATTTCCAGAGTGAAGATGTTCTGTATCTGACATAATTCACCTACCAGAAATGGGCTTTTTGTGGACTACAGTAAAACAGTCTCTCGCTGAAGCCATAAAGTAAACAAAGCTGAATTTTTTAAGGTAACTAAGTATGAATGACCTCAGAAAAGAAATAGCATATCTCCCTGCAGAGTTTAAAAGCTACATTTTCCAAAAGAGCTGGCAAAAAAGTGCAGCGTTTGTACTCTTTGAAGAACAGCCCACAAAGTAACTTAAATTAAGTAGACACAACTGTGAAGAGGTTTGGGCAGAGGTGAATCCCATTCTTCCTGCTGAGAAAAGTCACTCTTCAAGTAAAATGATGTCTTTCCAAAACATAAGCATAGGAGAGAGACTACTGCTAAGTGGGATTCAACAGCTTCAAACCTGCTTCAGGATAATACCAAACTAATCTACGAAACAAGGAATAGATAAGGAAAAAAAAAAAGCATCTAGATCCTTTGCAATAGCTCAGGTTAAGAAAGAGGCTTCTCTGCTAAGCAGAGGGAAAATAATCCTCAGTGTCCATATAGTACCTTACACTGTGCAAGCATTACATATATCTAAATAACCCTTAATAGCCATAGGCAGTAAGGAGATTCCCACTTTCCAGATGTGGAAGAAAAACATGCAGGGCCTCACTGGAGTTCCCAGTTATTGCCCAAAGGGCAGGAATCACACCTGACTCTGAGGCTGCACTGCTGTTCCTGAGGCTCACTGCAGAAGGGATAGTTGAAAGCATTTTAGAAATGCACCCTCTGGAGTGGAAGATCAGTTATCTTCCCTAATACCCTTTTTGTTATATTTTTTGGAGCATGATTTCATGGGGAGCACACTTTCCTATTTCAGCATTTGTGAAGTAATGGACAAATCATTCCACGTAGAAAAGGCAAGACACGGGGTCACCAGCCCAAGGCAACACTGAGTCACTGAAAACTCCTGGAAGACAAAAAACACCAGTGCTGGAGAAAGAGAGACACTCTTACTAGTATGTTAGCTCCTTCTCCGTTACAATGCCTAAATAAATCAGCTATCATCAAATTATTAGGTCAACAGTTTTTAAACTGTTACTCAAAGTCCCTACCAAAGACAGCCCCCCCAAAATCTAAAGTGTATTTATAGCTTTTTTCCTGGATTTCAAAGAATTGCTATTGGAACTGAAATTACAAGCAGACCATTGCATCTGGATGAAACACCACAATTTCCAACCTTCACAGCAGAAATTCAACAAATACCAGATGAGAGCAGAAGGAGGTAAGGCTGCACTGCAAGTGCTTTGGGTAACAGGCAGAGCAGGAAGGAGAATGATGTAAAAAAGAAGGGTAAGTGAGCATATGGAAGGGCACATGCTCCACATCTGTGTATGTTAAAGCCCTATGAGACTTCAATTTCCTAGAACATAGAGTCTCTTTCTTCAGACAAGCTTGGTGAGGAAGGGAAGTTCTCCCATCGGCAGCCCAAGTCTAAAATACTCTCGTTCCATTCCTCTTTCTGAGAGCAGTGTTTTACTAACTACCTGCTTTGGTGACCAGTTAGCTTTATCCACAACCAGTTCATCATTATCCATTGCTACCAATTCAATAGATTAACTGCACACTCAAGAATGGGAAACCAGAACAGACGTGACCCAGCTGAGGTTCTCTAGTGATGCAAGAGGAGATTTTGGAAAACACCACAAAACTAAGATGAATTCTGCAAAACCTTGATGCCTGAGGGCTTTCCATGCCCTTTCAAGGGAGCAGACATGAAAAAAAAAATGGAAAAAGAAACACACTTTCAGAGTTACTATTTTAAGAACTCAACAGGAAAAAAAAAAAAGAAGTCATTTAAGTTGATGAGGGAAGTCACGTACCGGTGTTTGTTGTCCTCTTCCTCATCTCCTATCCTATAAAGCAAGATTCCAACAGTAAAAGGTTACATGCCAGATTTTCAATTCAAGCATGCTGTAACACACAAACCCACAAACTTGTAGAAAATTAATACAAAGATCAAAGGAAGCACAGAAAGGCATGCATAAAATCCCTTTTGCAATTGATGGGCTGTTTTGTTTTTTTTTTTTCCTTCTGCTTTCTCATAAGTGAAGCTATAAATGTTTACTATAGATTTTTTGTCTTCCAGGATAAGAGATGAGATGTGAGGGGGCACACAGCATCCTACTTTCAGAAAATATGTGCTTATGTAACATTTAAAGGCAGCAGAACAATTACAAGAGAAACTGTAAACAAACAAACAAACAAACAAACAAAACAAAAGAAGAGCTTGAACTATCCAAAACTAAGAATTAGAGCATTTAAAACGTTAAGGATTAAAATCAAACACAATGCTCAGACATAACATTTGGTCTTTTTACTTTCTTTTTACCTGCGAAGCAATTTAGCCTTCAACTCTGCCTTGGTCTCATTCCAGGCATCTAGTTCTGGACTAGTCAGGGCTGTAGGTTTCATGTGGTCCAGGACAGTATTGTCTTTTCCTTGTTTCCATAAATCGTAACGTTCTGGTTGCAGAACCCTCACAAAGACATCCATGGAAATCTTCACCATGTCCTTGCGGCACGTACACTGCGAGAGAAGCAGACACCACATCAGACCACAGGAATGCCTTCACCTTTGTCAGCTGAGTTTGCTTTTCTCCAGAGGCCAACTCTGACACTCTACTGGTTTTACTCTGAAGGCCTATGGTGGGTACTGGGGTACGGGATTCTCACCGACGTGTACACGGGTATCTCATTGGGATGGAAAGCACTGACTCCACCTGCTGTTGGCAAAACCAGAGACAGCACCAGCTGCCACGCTCTCAGAGAGCAGTTGAAGACTCTCTTCCCAAGAATTTCCTTTTTCCTCTAAGCCCACCCACCTCTCTGACACCCAGCACACCCCCACCTCCTGTCTCACAGGCATTAGACAGTAATAATGTACTTTGGCCAACGTAGGCCAGGTCCAAGTCTGATCTCAAACCTACGTTCCTTCCATCATCTAGGCTCTCATGGAGTTTCTCAGGCTAAAAAGAGATTATTAGTATCACTTCATAACTGACAAAAGGCCTTGAAGGAACAAAAGATTAACTTGGCGAATAAGGCAGTTAAACTTCATAATTATACATCATGATGTTGCACATAAATCCCTCAGAAGAGTGTAGAGAAATAAAAAAAGCTACAATAATAAGTACATTCTGCATCTAAACCACATATACCTAAGCCAAAGAAAATGTGCATTATTCATTTCAACTAACATATGCTCATTAAAATGAACTTCTGGAATTACACCCTTGCCATCATACATGCCTACACAAAGACAACTTATGGGCATTTTTACTTGGATATCCCTTTGCTCTGATGAAGCACAGAATTAACAGACTGAGTCCAGCAAAGGGATCCTCACCCAGATACTAGACAGAATGAAAATCCAGGTCTTTATCAAATTTAACCTGAAAGAAGGCAGGGGACTAAAAAGGACACAGAGATCGCAGAACATCTAGAACATCTCTCTTCCAAAGAAAGGCTGAGGGACTTGGGTCTTTTTAGCTGTTAAACAAACACAGACTCTTCTCAAAGGACACTGTGTGGAATAATGTGTCCAGTTCTGGGCTCCCCAGTTCCAGAAGGACAGGGAACTGCTGGAGAGGGTACAGCAGAGGTGTATGAGTGGCCTGGAGCATCTCTCCTATGAAGAAAGGCTGAGGAACTTGGGTCTTTTTAGAGAAGGCCGGGGGGGATCTGATCAACACCTATAAATCCTTCAAGGGTGGGTGTCAGGAGGATGTGGCCAGTCTTTCTTCATTGGTGCCCAGGGACAGGACAAGAGGAAATGGGCACAAACTTGAGCATAAGAAGTTCCACCTAAACATAAGGAGGAACTTCTTTCCTTTGAGGATGGCAGAGCCTGGAAGAGGCTGCCCAGAGAGGTGGTGGAGTCTCCATCTCTGGAGACATTTGAAACCCCCTTGGACACATTCCTGTGGGACCTGCTCTGGGTGGACCTGCTCTGGCAGGGGGTTGCAGGAAATGATCTCCAGAGGTCCCTTTCCACCACATAGCATTCTATGATCACCAACCCGTGCCTGAGGCTGCAGCCACAACTTTGCTGTTGTGTGTGGAAAGTTGAGCCCCTTTCAGCTCTGCTCTGAGGTGCAAAGCTTTGCTTGTATGGTCTGGCACTAATTGCTTTTCAGCTTCGAGTGGAGAATGAGGTAATTAGAGGCACTTTGCAGGGCTTTTTTTTTTTTACCTTACTTCCACACCTTTTCAAAGCTATTCTATCCTTTCTTTTAACATGAAATTAAACTTGCTTGTCCACTTTCTTCTTTCATTTTTCACTGCCACTGAGAGAGAGGAGAGAATCTTTCTGTGCCCTTCCTGGCCACCCCATTTCCCTCCCATCTCCTGATATTCACTCTTTAGAGTGTACTGGCTGCCTTCTGCTCTGCTGGGGAGAGCTGCAATAACCCCAGCGTGCTGAGTGGGAAGAAGTATTTATGGACAGGCACTTTCAGGAAAACTCAATTCATTTAATGAAAAATAGTGCAGGATGGCAAGGCTGGAAATGCAATTTGGCCGCAGAGCGGCAGGAACACAGCTGGTGCCCAGGGTTCCTGTTCCCAGCCAGGCAGGAGCTTCTCACCAGCACCTCCATCAATACTGGCTTAAGGGATTTATATTGAGCACATTTTCAATCACTTTTCCTAAAGAAATTTTAAAAGCACCTGTGTGCTGCTACAAGGAGGAATACAGAAGAGCACCCCACAGCACACACCATCAATGAGTTACAGAGACTGACCTCCTTTGCCTTTACAAACTGGGAAAAATGGCTTAAAAGGGGATCAGTCCCTTCCTGATCCTACCCTGGACCCAACCACACAGATGTCAAGGTCTTCAAACGAAGTGGAGCAAAGCCCGAGTCGGATGGGTCTAAAGGTCTCCAGAACAGTCTCCAACCACCGCCAGCTTCAGAGTCTCACAACAATATAAAGCACACACAGATTATTCAGCACTGGTGAGGCCACACCTTGAGTATCGTGTCCAGTTTTGGGCACCTCAATGCGAGAGAGATTGAGGTGCTGGAGCAGATACAGAGGAGGGCAATGAAGATGGTGAAGGACCTGGAGAATAAATCTTATGAAGAGCGATTGAAGGAGCTGGGGCTGTTTAGTTTGAGGAAGAGGAGGCTGAGGGGAGACTTCATCACTCTCTACAAACTACTTGAAAGGACAGTGTAGAGAGGTCGGTGCTGGTCTCTTCTCACAGGTAATCAGTGATAGAACAAGAGGGAACGGCTTCAAACCACAACAGGGTAGGTTTAGACTGGACATTAGGAAACAATTCTTCACAGAAAGAGTGGTCAGACACTGGACTTGGCTGCCCAGGGAGGTGGTTAAGTCACCACCCCTGACTGTGTTTAAGAGTCATTTAGATGTACTGTTGGGGAATATGGTGCAGGGGAGAACTTTGTAGAGTAGGGTTGGTGGTTGGACTTGTTGTATGTTTATATTTCAATTTTAATTTAATTTTATTGCATTTCATTAGTAAGCATGAATAATTTACATTATTACAATTTACTCTTTCCTTTGAGGCTTCTTCTGGACCATACAGTGATATTTCCTCAGCTGCTGCAGTTGTGTCACATTCCTGTTCCCATCATGGCCAGGGTATTTTTCCATACCCTTCCCTCTGACTCTGCTTAACACAGTAGATGCTTCCAGTACAACCGCAGGAGGGAATGTGCATGTGTGAGGGGTGGGAGAGGGAGGAGAATGTAGGCAGAGAAGGGCAAGATATTTCCTTTGCAATCAATTACCTGCCCAATTCCATTAGAGCAGGATAAAAATAGCAAGTTTGTGTTTCCCTGCCAGTGATATCCATTTCCATGTATTGCCTCCCCTTCCATATACACAGAGTCATATTTCTTTCAAAGTATTTCATTGTGGTCATAAACACATGTATTTCCTAGGAGATACTATTACTACACCCCCACCTCTCTCTCCCCATCCCAATTTCTTCAGAAAATATCCTTCTGTATTCCATTTTCCTCTCTCAAATTCCAACCATTATTATTAAACTTTATAGAAACACGAAAAATAAAATGAACATGTCTACACTTAAACACCACCACTAAGGAGAGATACGAAACCTTGTTTTGTTTATATGGGACAAAACTGAACCACGAAGCCCCAATCCAGGTACTCACAGGACTCCCACGTACGATTAGACCCGAGAAAGATTTAAGAGTGAAGTGGCCACCCAAAGCACAGACCATGACTGAACAGTACCATGAAGGATACGCCTCTTATGTCACAGTGACAGCTGAGAAATTGAAGTAACTCTGAGATCTAATGAAGTATCTTCATGTCTTTGCTCTGTCATCACCCATTTGGTAGCTGGACCACAACAGCGAGCTGCCCGAGTGAGAAAGAGCAGAATAAACCCCAGAATATTCATAACTCTACAGGTTGACTGTAAGTCCCAAAAACAGGGGTGGAAAAAAAACCAAAACAAAACTCAAACTAGTTTTAGGGTTTGCTCTTTGCCTTTGGTTACAGGGGATCTGAGACCCAGAACAGCAACAAGCCAAGAGAAGCTTCCATATTCACCAAATCTGCAGAAACTTAATTAGTTCCATCTTCTGAGGGCTTTTCTTGGCCTTATCTCTCTGAACAATGACTCTGTTCATCACGTAAGATAAGAACATGCAAATGCAACTCACGATCTAAGCAAAAATACAGAGAGCGAATGCTTTTCAGACACAGAAACGCCCCGTTCTTCCTCTAGTTATTATTTTATTATCTGCTACTCAAAGTTGGAGACTGTAGTAAAATATCTGAGCACAGCAGAAGCCCTGTCCCATCCATTATAACTCCAAGACTGATAGTGAAAAATTTGTGGCTACTGAATGCATAACCGTTATCTTATTTGCAATTATTTTTTTTTTAAATAAAAACACTAATAAGTCTATATAAAATAACAGCCAAATAAAAAGACTGTCTCCTTGTGGTAATAAAATAAAATGATATATGGATAAAACGCAGCCTCATTCAACCTCAACCTTCAGCGTTGTTTTTGTAAGGATATTTCCTTCACTTCCCAGCTATTAACACTAAACTGAACTCCATCTGTTCCACAACATATAAAAAGTTAACATAAAATAACCCTTCTCCTTATGTAGAAATAACCACAAAAATGATATATGTCAATTGGCACCTCTGGTTCCCATGGAAAAAAACCTCATGTTTAGATGAGATCTGAGCCCTCTGCGCCGTTGTGGAAGACTCTGCTGGGTCTCTACGGAAACTTAAATGGAAGAAACCCAAAGTTGAAGACCAAAACCTTTGCTTTAAGCTTTTCTATCTGCTTTTTCATAGCAATGAAGCTTAAAAGCAAGTTACTGGGAAAGAAAAACGGTGATATTCAAAAGGCAGCTGAGAAATTCTTGTATATTCTAGGAACAGGCAGCCAGCTCTCCTCAACTCCTCTCCATCAATCCCCTGGACAAGTTTCAACTTTTGGGAGAAACACAAAGTCCTCCCAGAATAATACTCTTAAATCCAATTTGTTACGGATTACAGATGTTTTACTTTAGATCTGGTTAATGCTCACCCAGTATGACAGAACAAACCAGTCTGAGCTCCAGTTTGATTTTCCTTCCACTTGGACAAGCCCACACTGACAGCCAAGGTTTCAGACATCAACCGAAAGATGAGTGGCAGGAATTCCACAAATAAATGAAGTGTTAAACTTTGAGAAGGAGGAAAAAAAAAAAAAAAACTAAAATGGATAGTTTGTGTGTTTAATGGTTGGTAGTTGAAAGCTTGTGGGGAAGAAGATGAGTCTTGACCCCCTGGTTCTAGTGTAATTACCAGCATTGCCCTAAGTCTCAACAACAAACCAGTTCATTAGGAAACCCACTGGAAATCCTCTACAGAGTTTCATAAACAAAACAATTAGGCAGAGCTTTCTGAGGCCTCCCCCGGACTCTAGCTGCAGGGCACGCTCTCTCAATGCTCCTGGACTTACTTCATAGCCTTCCATGTGGGTTTCTGTGGGTAGAAGAGTTGGGGACTCAGCTTTACCCCGGCTCCTCTCCATTTGTAACAAGGATTCCAGTTTAAGATACAATATAAAATGCTATGTGACAAGCTTCATTTTAGGCAAATAAAATAACTCATCCCAACTGGCATCAGGCTTCTGCTGATGGAGATAATTTCTTCTTTTCTTTTTTTTTTTTCTTTTAGCAAAGCTATTTTGCAACCTCTGCAGGAATTCTGTTTTATCTTTGACTATTCTGTGGACTGCAGCTGTAAGGTCACCAACGACTCCCAAATCTCTCTCAAATAAACCCAATCCTCATTGCTGCAAGATAAATGCCAGCACAGCGAGGGGCAGGGGGAGAATTGTCACAGTGGGGGCCCAAGTTCCACGTCTCAGATAAGGCTGGAAGAGCACAGAAGGGAATTCAGTGCCCTCAGTAACACCCCAAGAAGGAGATTCAATGAAGAACCAGTCCTGTGTTGACAGATTCATTCCAGCACAAGGGATAAACAAAATAAGACTTATCCAGTGGCTACGATGTGGTGAACATCACTCTAAGTTTATCTCAGTGTTGGTCTCTTCTCCCAAGTCACAGGCAATAAGACACGAGGAAATGGCCTCAAGTTGTGCCAGGGAGGTTCAGATTGGATATTAGGAAAAATTTTGACACTGAAAGGGTTATTAAGCCTTGGAATGGGCTGCCCAGGGAACTGACTGAGGCACCATCCCTGGAAGAATTTAAAAGACAGGTTGACATAGTGTTTAGTGACATGGTTTAGTGATGGTTTTTACCAGAATTAGGTTGATGGTTGGACTTGATGATCTTAAAAATCTGGACAATTCTATGATTCAAGGTATTACTTCTTCTGCACTGTAAGACTTGGCCCAGCAGCAAGCATTCTGGGTGGCAGAGAGCATGTCACATCAGCAGGTCACACATGAAGCAAGCAGAGAACACAGACCAAGGTGGCTTGGGGAAGACCTACAGCTCTTAAGTGCCAGCCACATGAGACAACTCTAAGTGACTAGAGTTATCCTTTTTTCCCCGTTTGATCATCTGTGCTTTATTCATTTCTTTTAAAAAGCAAGGCAAATGCTGTGCTGGGTTACACACTGGAAACCAAGAGAGGAAGTAGTAAAATCCACCATTCCACACCCCGAGTACAACCAAGATCCACGGGCGGTTTGTAGAAACATGAATAATTACTTTTGGTGGAACATGAAGTGTCAGTATCTAAAGTGACAAGCTTTGCTTCTAACATACTATGAAATTCTTCCCCCTGATAATAACGAGAATTCTTCAATAACATTTTTCAAAAGGATATGAAGCTGAAATATACTTTTTGAAACTCCAAACGCTACAACTTGGAAAGAAGGGAGGGCTGAAGTATAAATAAAGATGATGACATTGTATAGCAATCCTAAAGGAAGCAGCAAGCAAGACCCCTCTGCAAATGGGACACCAAATGAAGTGCTTCAGTCTCTTCCCTGGAATAATTGAGACCCACCTGCAGGTATTTGGGAGGGGGCAGCCAGAGAACAGGGTGAGTACAGAGCAGGAACAAGGTCTGAATCCTGATGGCTGAGCCTGGGAAGTGCCCAGCTCTGAGCCACCCTAGGAAAACCCAGAGACTGCTCACGCCACCAGGGAAGCTAGCTGGAGGAAAATTAGAAGCATGACTATCAGGAAAGATAAATAACGAAGCAAAATGGAGTTGAAAGAAAATTAAAGAGGCTGTTGATAAGCAATCTAGTCTCAATGCACAATAATAAATAGCAGGCTTTATTTTTCAAGTGTTCTTCCTTCACAAAGCAAAGAGGTAGAAGGGTAAAAAACCCTGCCTATACTAAAGGAATCTCTGTGGAGGACATCAAAAAGGAAAGTACCTGATGAGAAAGCCTAATGTCAATTCACAGCTACTTAATGCTTTTACACCACCTTTCAGAGCTCACCATTCCTGCAATTTTGGCACAGAATGCACTATTTAGTTATTTATTCTTAGGTGGAACATAAGATTGCCCCCATGTGTCACCCCTGAAGCAATGCCCGTGGAGCAGCACATGGAAAAGGAAAAGCACAGGACAGGAAAGCACAATGACAAGGCAGCTCTGAAGAGGGATTTTTGATGGCCTTGCCACACTGGCGTCCCCAAAGCACGATGACCCCTAAGCCTCGGCTCTGACACATGAATGATTGGGGCTGGGAGACTTTATCAGGGACTCCTGGGTGACAGAGAAGCTGAATAAGAGCTGGATAAGCTGCAGGGAGCACATTCTTCACATGGCTATTTACTGCAGCCACAAAGCACAGCACAACCTCCACGCCATAAATCATGGGGTTAGTGAGGCAGAGAGAGAACGGGGGGCTCTGTCAACCCAGCAGCATCGGGACTCCACAGGCTGAGGGCAGTTTTCCATCCCAGGTTCCATCCCAGGCTCTTGGAGACACGTCCTGAGCTGGCAAAGTCATTACTAAGCAGCATTCAAAGTCAAGAACAGCATGTTTTACACCTTGCAGTAATTAACCTCAAGTAAATTAGCAGCATAAAGTAGCCTCAATAGCATAAAAAGGCCTTGTCTGTTTAAAAAATCTGATTAAAAAAAACCCCTGATCCTTCCCAGTTTATTGCTCTAAGAGTTCGGCCAAACACTGAGCAGAGAAGGAGGCTGAGCTGCCTGAAGTCATCTGCCCCCAGCTAGAAATGTCCCATTTGCTGTGAATCAAGTCCTGAACAGTTCATCATTACATTCCGGATTTAAAACCAGACTCTCAGATGCCTCTTCTCAAGGACAGGACATACAGAAATGCCAGACCAGATCACAGAATGGTTCAGGATGGAAGGAATCTTAAATCCCCCCCCAGTTCCAACCCCCTGCCCTGGGCAGGGACACCTCCCATCACACCACCTTGCTCCAAGCCCCCTCCAACCTGCCCTTGAACCCC
>BJBW01002533.1:50411-67233 GCA_004320125.1 Scolopax mira
GCCCTCCCAGCATCTCCGGGGCCTCCTCTGGCCCCACTCTCACCACATTCCCACCGAGCACCCATTCATCCGGACAGATGTCAGTCCTTGTGTCCAGCTCCAGCTGGGAACCCTGAGGACTGAAATCCTGGAAACCCCCAGGGTATATTTTTTCTGTTGACAGAAGTGTAATTGTTCTTTCTTCATTAACATAAATAATGACAAGCAACCTCCCAATCTCTGCTTCTGAAGGGAATTTCAGAACAAGGCTGATAAAAGGAAGCTCCGAGACAGTTCCAGAAAAATAACTGTCTCCTTTCCATCTGAGCATGAAAAACACTCTAAAAATTCCTCTTTACTGCACAGAATGTTGAGAGTAAGGCATTAGGGATGTTTACAAATAATAGAAGAAAATAAGAACCAAAAAAAAGGGGAAGATTTTGTACAAGAGCAATTTTGAATCTGACAAAAATAAACTAGGGAAATGCTATTCCACAGTAGACTTTTTTTTTATGAATTCTAAGCTTAAAGACTCATTAGAGTCAGTTAAGGCCCACATGCAAAGTAATGCAAAAATACAATTCTGATTTCCCTTATTTCAAAGGCCAATTTTACAATATTACCAAATGGTTTCTGCAAAAACCTCATGAATTTTATTTTCTTGGAAAATAAGGCCATCTTTTAAGAGAAAACCTACCAACATCTGCACTGTAAGAAGTAAGCTTCAATTTTACAAGGCAAATTATATGCTAGGCAACTTCAAAATCACAAATACTCCAAATGTAATGTTGAGATCTGTTATTCCAATATTATAACAAAAAAAGCCAACACAACCCACATGTGAGGAGAGAGTTCAGAAGCAAAAAGGTGTGTAAAGGACTGAGATCTAAAAGGCATCTCTCTTGAAAATGCCTTTATATATCAGTAAAAGCCCAAACAGAAGAGTCTTACTCGTCTTCCCCTTCTCCCCAGTGAAATGGCTGAGCAGCAGATTGGGACGGAGCGGGGTCTGTGTGGGAGGAGAGGAAGGCTACGTATTTAAGAACCAAAAAAAAAAATAAATGTAGGATTTTGGGAAGGAAGGGCAACTCGACCCCATTTTATATTGAGATAGATAATTCCAGCACTATCTCTGGAGTAAACAGGAGATAAAATGAAGGTATGAAAATGTCAAGCGATAGTCCCCCAGACGTTATCATCCAGGAGTGTCTGCTATTAATATAAAGGGAAGTGCAAGAAATTGTTCCCTTCCCATCCACTTATTGCCAGGCCAGTTTGTGAAAAAGAAATAGAAAAGCCAACCCCTGAGGTACCCTTGAATTTCCTACACTCTGAAAGTGTCTTTTTGAATACCAGCAGACTGAGAGGGCACCTCGACTTCACAAAGGACCTTTTACTAAAACACTTGGGTTTGAAGGGGTAGTTTAGTCAAAAACACAGCTAGTGAGATCCTCTGTCTGTTGGCAGTTGCAGCCAAAAGTTTCCAGAAAGAAAGTGAATCAAAACAGTAAAGCAGAAAGGAACTGCAGACTCGTGTGGCAAAACAAAAAGGAAAAAAAAAAAGCAAACAACTGATGGTAAAGAACGAAAATTATCATTCAGAGCCTTTCATTCCCCAGGGCTTCAACAACCAAAAAGAAAAAAACCAACCAGGGCAAAGAGTTAATAGAAGACAAATGACTGAAGAACTCCAACTATGAAGTACAATGGAAAGTATTTTTCATAATTTTCTAGGTTCTGCCTATACAGGTAAAGGTTAACTACAGTATAGAGAAATAAAACCTCCCTTACTGAAATGTATTATTTAACCAGTAACATTCAGGTCTAAAGCAGGGTATTTGGGTTACAGCTGACCTTGAAATATTGTACCAAGATCTCCAAAGCTATAAAAAACCCCTTTTAACTCATTCCTAGATCTCTTCCTTTGCACTGTGCGATAGGCTGATACTCCTGTTAGTCAAATAGGACTGCATCTTAAAAACAAACAAACAAAAAAACATTCCTGCCAGAGTTTGATCTCTTGAAAGAATGCTGAAAGTATTTCCCATGAGGGATTTGGAAAGACCCAGTGACAACACACCGGGATCATCTACAGGAGGCCCACGATGAACTGAAGGTCTCTCTCCCACCCATGGACAAGGGGGACAGATGTGCTGTTCCTGTACAGCTTTTCTCTCCAATGAGGAAGAACAGGCAAACTGCAGTTGGCCTCAAAGTCACCTTGGGTGGAACAAAGTCAGCTGCAACACAAGGTTTCTCCAGGACAGATGGAGACATTTACATTGACAATAAATGGGATAACAGTTGAAGAGCTGTTAATTCTTACACTTCTGGGCACAATGTCCAGCTGTAGGCAAGACATCTATTTCCCAGTGGTACACCACCATATAATTAAAGATGTGAAGCAAAGGAGAATGTTATACCCTTTCTCTGAATCTAAGGAGATTGGCATTTGCTAAGAACAGAGAGCAATCAATCCTGAGGATTTATAAACATCACGAGAGATGACACGAATTTTGTCTATCACAGACCAGCACTCAGCACTGAGGCTAGAGAAGTAATTGTGAAAAGGATCAGCAAATCAGACTTAGGAGGTGAGAACCTGCTGTAACTAAAAAGCTGAAACAAGACTTCTAGGGCAAATCTAAAGAGAGAAAGCAAACAATTCTGCTGAACATTTGTGGTAACCCATGTGCCAAAAGCCACCAGCCCTCACTGCCCACCTGAGTCTGTCTAAACAGACATGGGGACATCTGATACTGCTGAAGACACAAATTTATCTCTGTGTATTGGCCCTGTGTTTAGTTAATAAAGATGTTCTGGTCAACATGTTCTTAAAATAAGAGGTTACTGGTCAGCAATGGTTACAAATTCCAGCTAAAGACATGAAATCCAGCATCACACCCGAGTTACCACTATATATATATATGTGTGTGTGTGTGTGTGTGTGTATAAACACACACCCTTCCAGTTGCTTCACATCGATTGATAACTTCTATGCAGGTCAGAGACAGGCTACAAAACCTCTCTAGGTTCTCAAAAAGCTGGTTTATTCACCAAACCAATTTCCACCTGAATTTTTAAGCCCTTGTTAATGCTGTTACAAGTTTACACCGTACACAGATACAAGCGTATTTATCCACTATTAGTTTCCTACAAAACTCCATTGCTTTTCCTTATTCTCCTTATTCTACAAGGAGAGCAGAACCAGTGTCTAAGTAGTTGATCTTTAAGCTTCAGCCTGGTTGTTATGTGTTTTTTTACAGCCCTGTCAGGTTCTGCTGTGGTTATTGGAACATCTCATCCATCTGGCAGGCAATTAACACGGCTCCGGCTCCGTTTCTCCAAGGTGAGCCATTACCTTCCCACACTAGTTCCCTCTTACCTTATGCCATTGACATCTATTGTTCTCAGTGGAGCTGAGAAGCCAAATTTCAGCCCCAGGACAATGACCAGGAGAACATTATAACTGGCTGAGTTGAACCTTACCTTGTCCCTCCCTCTCCCAGGGACTCGTAGGACAAACCACACTGCCAACCCCAGGGAAGGAGGAGAATCCCCTTCCAGCCACCCGGCTCCGGTGCAGTGAGAGAGTGAACCCACAACGTGCACCCAACCGAGAGCTTCCAAGAACTTTATCAACAAGTATGTGACAAGAAAAAAAAAAAAAAAAAAAAAAAGATATCTGCTTGATGTGGCAAGGATAATCTAATGGTACCGAAAGCACAGAAATCAATATAGCTATTTTTAAAATTCACTAAACCCGCAGTAGTTAACCAAAAATCACACACTCCAGGATGTCTCTCTCCACAAACATGCAGGCGGTTGGAGTGTACACATTTAGCTGATATTTCATTAAGTCCCTGTTTAACTTAAAGTGAGATTTAAACAAACCTTTTGCCCTTCCCGTGTAACAGCATTCACACCTCATCTGGAACCTCACCGTAAGGTACCAAAGGGTTAATTAACACGTATGCAGTGTGTGGTTTAGGTGATATTAAATGGAAATCTCTGAACAGACAAGTGTCACCGAGTGCAATGGAAATAAATTGGGCGTCTCCTTCCACATTTCAACTTTCTCTCCCCAGCTTTGCTCCCAGCTCTCGCTGCTGCTTGTTCAGTAATTTCACGCTACGCTGCTTAACAATGTAAGCACAGAGCCTCAATCTAAACCCGCACTTCCCAAATGTCACTTGTTTGTGAACACATGGCTGAACCCAAAATTGCTTTTAATATTAGAGCGGTGCCTGCTGGCACTGCTGTAGTTAAGGGTCTGTCAGAATTTCCATGAGAAACCCCGTTTTCTGGGGTGTGCTACCGTGACCATTCGCTACAGATAAACCTGCTGTACAAGGTCACAGCAGACAAACACGATTTTTAAAATTTTCAAATCAAGTTTGCTCAGTTATTTTTGTGTTTAAGACACTAAACTGTAATTCAAGGCCTCTTATGGTTCTAGGTTTTTCTTATTATTCCTTTAACTCCAGAACAAATGCCACAGGGTCCAGTGTGAGGGTGGGACACAAAGGGATTACATACACCAAGGGAGGGTTCATTGCTCACAGACTGGTTGGGGACAGAGAAGAAAACACATAACTTTTCAGCTTTTGAGGATTTTTCTGTTATGAGAGTAATTTCAGTTGCCATTACTAGCAGTTTAGAGATGTAAGCCCATTGGTACAGTGAGTTCGTGTATTTGATAAAAATAAAATATGCCATGAAGTATATTTCATGGCTCAGCCATTAGCATGTCCATCAGAAACTACATCACTGTAGTTTCAGAAATGTAATAAAAAAAATCTATTCCTTTATTTTAGAAAAGGAGAGAGCTCAAAAGGCCAAATCTGTTGGCTAACAGTGGAGTCCTTTAAACTCTGGGCTGAATATTACTGGAAAAAAAACAAGTATCAACAAGACAGACACTTCACCTTTCAGGAACCCAATGGGTTGAGCTTGTTTTCCATGGGGTGAGCTTCTCAGACACCAATTATTGTGCCATCAGACAGTCAAAGCCTGCCTGCCTGCATTGCTGAGGGGGATAGAGAATGCCAAAGAGGTGAAAAAAAGCAAGAAAAAAGATCCTGTGGGGTGACAACCATCTTCCTTTTCCAGTTGGGTTAATGATGTTCGCTTATTAAAAAGGAAAAATAAGAAGCAGCAGCATGGGGTCTTTTTGTGATTCTACAAGATCCCTTGAAGCCTGCAGTGCCAGGAACAGCACGAGCCTCCAGGAACAAAAAAAAGTGACTCGCATTAGTCACAAAGCAGCCACTCGGGCTGATTAACACACAACATTGATCGCTACCAAACAGAATTCTGTGCAGAAAGTTTCAGCTTGACTCAAAAATGGCCAAAGACATTACAGTGAAAAGGTGATGGTTAAAGAGGAGGATGTCAAGGACCTCAGTGTCACCATTTAGTCATCATCTCCCTCTTACTGCTCTCAGAATATAAACCTTTGTAAAGGAAAACGAGTGAAAACTAAGTCTGCCTTTCTGGAAAGGAGCATCTGAGTCAATTTTCAAATGTAATCACTCTGTAATCACTTATCCTTTTTCCCAAAGACTGTGTGGAACTGATCTCCAATTTAAAAATTCACAGATCCTATGGAATCAGTTACGCTGAACAGTTTTACTTCTCTCTTAAAAATAGAGAGTGCAGTATGTGAGCTGCTGTGAAAACCCTCACTGACTTCAGAACTGTCAAAAGTAACAAAACACACAAAAAGTTTGCCCTAATGAGAAATAGCCATTTCAGCACAACTCTCCTCTTCAAATGTAACTGAGTGAACAGATTAGAGAAATTCAGATATTTTCAGGTTATTACCACAGTCTTATTGCAACTTGAAAGTATTTCCAGGTTATTCCTACCCCTTCAGTATGTACCTAATGAATTGTATTCAGTTACATCAGTCACCTTACTCGCTGTGAAATGCAGTTTGGATGCATCAGAAAACTAATCCCAATTTACCAGTCCCCAGACAACCTCTTCACAAGGTGGATGTACCATCTAGCATTTGAGAAAGTCACTACTACGCCCTCAAAATGACATGAATTATTAACAGGCATAAACCAGCAACGTGGCACAATGAAAAAGCACATCGTCAAATCAAAGGCACTTTCCATTTTGTTCCTAAGGTTACATTTCTCATTGGTTTGTATTTCAGAAGTGTATTGTTGAGAAGAAATGACCCCTCATCCCAGCAGACACCTACCTGGGTTGCCATTTTTCCATAGTCAATCCATCGCAAAGTGGCAAAGTTGGTAGACTCAGCACAGTTGAAGCCATGGTTGAAGCCAGCGTGGTAACCATAAGGAAACGTGATCATGAACTCTCCAGCTTCCTGGGTGATCTGAAAAACAGAACCCAAGAGATATCTCACACTTCAGTTGATGTAGCAGCTCGAGAACAGAGACCTATTAAAAATCCCTCTCAACTGGAGGGTAGGCAGAACAGTCATTGCCAACTCCTGGCTAAACCTACAACTTAACTAATTCAGAAATATTCCAAGATTTTCTATTAAGGAAAAAAGGCAGTACAATGGATGGAAGGGGTCACAAGATCTGAACTATTTAGACTCACAGGCTCCAGTTACAAAAAGGGTCTCAGGCTACAACATTGCAAAAGATCAATAAATCTTTAGAGGGTGACCACTTTAGCTCATGGCAAGTCCAAATCTACACCCCCCCCCCCACCACGTTGTGGAGCCAAGAAAACTGGATTTTCCTCCCAGAAAACCTCTCATTGCAGGGTCCTACTGAAATGTAACCTTTTGCTGCATTTCTTTCCCCACTCACATTTATCAGCCTTACTCCCATTTGTTCACTCATAAGTCAAACAAGCTAAAAACTACAGCCCACCATTCATCTACTTAATTAAAATTAAAACAACACGCAGCATTATGGACATTATTAACATAAGGTTTTAAAACTCTGACGATTACAGCTGTAATAGGAGGTCAATCAATGTGTGATGCTTCTAGTAAACCCTCTTTTTAAATCTTATGCAAAGAAGACTTTGGGGAAAAAAGTAATTTAATTGTTAGAGCTCATAAGAGCAACTCGTGGTGATACAGAGGGCTTGGAGCAACCCTTCCAGTCCAGCTCTTCAGCTGAGCAAGTCTTTGACAGCATCTCCCTTCTAGGGATTAGGAAAGAGGCAAAATTCGCCCTTCTCTGACTTTCCAACCCAGAAGGATTGACAGACTTTTCCAGGCAAATCCATTGGGATTCCTTCCCACCAGCAGTAACTCAACAGAGTAGGTCAGAGCCTGCAGAGATTTCAAAGAACCTGCACCTACAAACACAAGGATGGGTCCAAATAGGAAATGAAAACAGACATTAGCAGAATAATCTTTCCCCCCCAAAAAAGAGAATAAAACATGGCATGACAATCCAAGAGGTTTCTGCATTATTTTGGGATGAGAGGTGCTGAGTCTGGTCTGGACTCGGCTCCACGGAGCATCCTCTCACCCAGCCCCCTCCATAAATCAAAGTGGAGCAGGAGATTGGTAACTTCAGAAGACGGAAAGATTAGGTTTCTGTCAGGAAATCTACATCCTGGTGTCTTAATTTCGAGCCCACAGTGTATGTCCTCCATGTCACTGCTGTCAACATTATCCCTACAATAAATTAGAAAGCACTCAAGATGATGGATAGGCCATGCAGAAAAGTAATAACTACTGAAGGAAAGCCAGCACAAGCTGCCACTCACAGAGAAACCCCGAAATTTACTGACTTCTGCAATCTCTTGAAGAATAAATGGAGAAATCAATAAGAGATTACAGAATTACACATTTTTAATTATCAAAAAGCCCTAGTATTGATCTGTTTCTTTTTTTCCAGAAGTAAATACTATTCTAGAGATTTATAAATGTGTGCCTATTCACTCCATTGAAATCTGCCAAGAATGCAGATGAAGGGATCCTATCTCTGTTTCTAAAGAAAAATGGCACATTCTCTGTTTCTAATTAATAGTGATCCTCCTCCAAAAGCTCCTATTTCAGGACGGGAGGTATTCACATACAGGTTGCTCTGACTAAAGAGATCTCCTCCTCTTTTTTACGTTTAAAAACATCCTTCCAGCAAGTGCCACAGAGGAGAGAGAAGCTGTCATAAAAAACACACTTCCCCCCCACTCTGTAAATCAGGACTGGGAATGATATTTAAGTAACGTGTTAATAATTCCCCTTCCTTTAAAACATTTGGGTTTGACAGTGACATAGTCCTCTAGGTGTACACTGATCTCTTTTTTGCAAAAAATAGGGACACAAGAATCAGATTCTTAGCATTAAAATGCGTGTTTTTCTACGTATACTCAGTACAAAGGAGAGATCAGACATCAATCTGCAAAAACCCTTCATGTCACAAATCACAGTGGGAAGATTCATAGTGGGAAGCCCAGGTAAGCAGGAAGAGACTTTTTATTGAGCAATAAATTACAAACTCCCTAATTTAAAACATTAGTGCCCATCCCTATTACCATATGGCCCAGCAAAGCCGACTTGGGATAAGCTTGAGAGGAAAGTTTTCCTCCATTGCCCTTTTTACAAACTCCTTTGCTCCTCCGAGTTGGTTATTGAGCAAAAATCACTTAGTATATAATTTCTAGTCAATGCCACTTCCCTCAGAGAGATGGAAACGCAAATACATAGCAATATAGCAATGCATTATTCTGGAGATAAATATTCCCACCTACAAAATTCAAACATTTGAAGTCCTGCAAGAATTTCCCTCACTTCGTGAGCCCCGGCAGAGCCCGGAGCACGGCCCCAGTGAACTGCTGGAATGAAATGGCAGAAATTAATTCCCATTTCCTATTCTCCTCCATTCTGAGGATGACTGCACGTCACCAGAGGATCGCACGGCAAACTTCATTTAGAACAGCTAGTGTGCACCAACAGGTACCTTTTAAATTATTGTTTTCAGCTTCTTCAGATAAGCAGCACACGCTTTTTAGGCTCTGTTCAGCCAATTGCTGTACCACTCAGGGCTTTTGGTTAAAGCAACTTCATCAGGAAAACACTGCTACAAATAGCAAGACAGCATTCAACTGATACTGGAGCAGAAAGCAGCATAAAAAAGACTCAAACTTCATAATTTAGGACAATAAAGAAAGATACGGTCAGACAGATTTTTCAGGGGCTTGCACTGGCTACAGTTTTTGTACTTTTTTCTGAATATGGTTGGGATAGAGAATGTCTTTTATCCTCTATCAAAAGTAATTTCTCAGGGGGGCATCTATGCATTAAACTGAGATACATGCCCATATTCCAACCCACACATCCATTCCCCTGAAACTTGCAAAGCAAAAATCCTTACCAAAAAAAAAATAAAAAATAAAAATCAGATCCCACAATTGGGCGTTTTCATTATTATTTTCAAGCGTGCGTGGCAGGGAGCTGCATTTTCACCCTTGGGAATTAGGTTCCACAGATTGAATTACAAGAAAAATGGTTTGTTGCTCTCTACAAACAATTTAATATCAAGCCTGATGTTCAAACGCAGCCGGGTCTGGCCACCCAGGTTGAACCATAAGCACCACGTTGCTCCGTGCAAGTCTCCCCTGCACTGACAGCAAGCTCATCTGACAAGCCAGATGATCACACTTCAAATTTCATTCATCATAGCCTTCCACTAGGAAAAATAAAAGTCTCTAGAGCAGTAAATTGAATAAATTCATAGTTTTTATGCTATAAAAGAGACAGGATCTTTTACTTCTATCTCAAGGAATCACATCACATTTGATGAGGAATCTCATCAAATAGGTGATATGCTGTCTCAGGTGGACTAACTCTAGCAAAACCATGCTAAAAAAATAGACAAAG
Organism: Scolopax mira; assembly: GCA_004320125.1. Classification (NCBI taxonomy): domain Eukaryota; kingdom Metazoa; phylum Chordata; class Aves; order Charadriiformes; family Scolopacidae; genus Scolopax; species Scolopax mira. The sequence goes on from BJBW01002533.1 coordinate 60,217, forward strand.
ATCCAAATTTGAGAGTTTACTTAGAAAAAGATGGCCATAATATCTAGAGCTGGTGGTGCAAAGGGGATAGGGAAGGATGGAATCAGTCAGAATCAAGGATTCTTTGACACTTCCCCCTGGAGTTGAGTCCTGGTGCCTCCAACCCAGTCCTGTTCCCCACATCCAGAGGCTGTAGCACACAGCAGCAGCAGTTGTTGGGCTAATTCTGCACAGATCCTAAATCTGTGGTAAGAATGCTCGGCTGAGGAGATTTACTTCTTGCCAGAAGACTTTAAGAATAAGCATATTAAAACGATCATAGGAAATAAACACGATCTCTGATTTCAAATAAGAGGACTCCAGAGATTCCAAGATCCGTACTGGCTTAGTCTAAAAGTAAAGCTTACACAACAGAGAACCAGCACAGCTCACTCCAGCTTTAGTGGTTCATCCTGGATCCAGGAGAAAAAAAAAAAAAGCCTGTGTTCAAGAATTACCAGCGAGTTATGCTGCCTATTGATAAGCCACAGCATCTGTTCAAGTTTGCCCCTCTCTACCTGGAGAGGGTCCCTAATTGACAGCAGTGCTAACAGAAGCTTTTATGAAGAGAAGCACTTCACAGAGAGTGTCTTGGCCAAACCACAAATCCTCATTTACAGGCAGCCACCTGCTATAAACCGATAGGGTACGTTTAGCATAATAATGCATTTAGAAATTAAGCAAATTGCTCCCCAGTGGCTTGCAATAAATTGTTTCCTTAAAAGAGGGGTGATGTGCTTCGTGCACCTCAACAATTGGCCAGTGTCTTCAACACAACCTTCGTACATACCCGGTCAAAAGGAATGCCATACTTCTTCAGGATCGAGGGCGAAATGAGGGTCATTTTGTGACGGAGGAAAGCGTCGCATCCCTGAGAGCTTCCTGGAAAAAATCCTGTGGAGACATTGAAAAGAGGAGCCTCACTATAGGAACATTCTATCCAATTATTTAAGCAAGGACAAGCTGACAAGATGAAAACCTGCCTCAATACTTTATAGGCATCAAAACACTAGGCATACAAGCGAGGGTGCAGTAATTAAAAAAACAGGTAAATTTCATGACAAAAACTTGCACATTGAGAACCTCTATGTGTGGCAAATAAGCAGCTTGGCCAAAATCTCAGTAAAACCCTAACAAATTAAGACACAGAACCCGCCTGTCTCAGGTTTGGGTGAGTACCCTAAGCCCTGAGCCACCCTTTGGCTGAAGAGGGACAAGGAAAGAGTGACAGACACACACCACCTGCCCCAAACACTGCTCTATCCCTTCCATACCTTCTCTGGTGGACAACTTTCCTGGGAAAGGTATAGAACATGTAGGATTCCAGACCAACCTGCCCTATATATCACCCTCTAAAGAAAAAAAGTAAGCATATTCAGTCAAAAAGAAAGAAAGGAAACAACACGTAGCAGTCACAAGGAAGGAGGGACACTCATTCACTGGCCACAGTGGTCACTACTGGGTCTGATCCCACCCAGCACCTCAGCACGATGGGGTGTGAAGTTCTACCACCACTATATGAGATCCACACTGAGCTATTCAAACAAACCACAAATCACTAAAAATACTAACGTTGTGGCAAAAACTGAACAAACCTCTCCGAGTCAGCACTTCACTCCCAAAAATGTCAGTGAAACCAAAGTACCACCGTTTGTTCACGCCCACGTGTTCCACTCCGAGAGGGTGATTTAGTAACGAATAACAAACAATCATCATTTAGGAAAATAAATAACCCAAGCTCTGGAAACAAAACTAATTGATGAGACATAATGGAAGGGGTTTCAGAAAGTGAAAAGGATTACTGGATTCCAGGTTTTCTTATATTTTTGTACTAAAAGCATTTCAATTAAAATTATGACTGTCTGCTACCCAGTCTGTCGTCCCTCTCTGCAGTTCCTCTTTTTAATGCACAGTTTAAGTGGCTCTCATTAAAGCTACTAATAAAGAAGCACATTTTAAGTGATTATCACCAATAACATGGCAACACATTAACATTCTCTCCATGGGCTCCACCACTCTCCCAGTGAGCCCGTTTACAGCTCAGCTATTCATTTTCCATATTAATTGCACACTCATAAACTACTTCATGGTACAGCCCAGGGGGGCACAGGACAGGGAGAACACCCCAGCACTGACACAACCTCACTGTGGCTTCAAAACATCATCCAACCCAAATTCCAAAAGATACCAAGCAACAGAAAACTACAAGATGAGATTATTGATAATTTGCTTGTAATATACACGTTGCCAACCACCGGTGTCTCTCAGAAACCGACCATCAGTAAAAATAATTTATAAACAGCAAGAGACTTAGTCTTACTGGTGCCAGACTTTGGTGTGGTATTTCAGATTCTACAGAACACAGGTCATCTGGATTTATTGATGATTAACATTAAAGATGAAGAAATTCATCTTTTTAACAGATGAAAAAGTAACTTTTTCATGTTACGGGACAATGACTAAACTGAACTGCAGCTCTGAGCAGCAATTTTCAATATTATTTGTATTTAGGAATTATGGCTCTCAGTTTTCAGGAAAACAATATTGCCATGCCCTAGGACGTTTATGCTCATTTATTTTACATTTATCCTACACAACAGTTGCTCCCTTTAACACCCTCCCCTTTTTTATTCAAGTAGGAACTGTCATTAGAACATCAGACTGCCAGCAAGCAGTGCCATTACTGTGAATTTCCTTACTTTCCAGAAAACCAGGATCAGAACTTTTTTTCACTTTGCATCACAATACACTCTTCTGTATTTTCCTGCTTATTTCTGCTGCACTAACCTCACCAACAGAATTAGATCATTAAAGCATGCTTCACTGAAGATGGAACACATAGATTTTGGAGTTAATTATTCTGGGACAGGAGCTTTTTTTAGCTGGGCAGCGCCTGGAACATTTGCAAGTGAACGAAAATAGCAACAAAAAAACCAAATGCAGCATCAACAAATTACAAAAATACTTATTTCTGTGGTCAGATATCTTCCCTGAAGCTTCCAGGGTGACCACCTGGAAACGAGCAGAAATGCCAAGGACGGGACACAAAGTCTGTGCCCACTGCTCCTGCTGGGGTGGGTGACTCTTTCCCAATGATCTTGGCTGGGAGGTGGGCAAGGGCTCAAACACAAGGTTTTTGGCAGTGCTTTATAAAGCCAAAAATTTTCCAGACAGCCTGGTGAGAGGTGGAAGTTTATCCTGGCTCTAGCTAGCCCTGCTCTTTGGAGGATGAAGCTGGAATGAAAGGGAAGCCACCAAACACAGTGTATATTGTTAGTGAGCAAAGTGAGAACCCCACCAGCCATTCTCCATGAATGCTGTTGCTGAATTTCTAAGCACTTTCCTACTTAAGACTGAAAGTAATCAATGCTAATACCAGATATGTAATATTTATAGTGTAGGAAGAAAGAATAGCTCCTACCACCCTTTTTTCTGCAGATCATGGGGGTGGGAGAGGAATCAGGAGGACCCTCAGGCTGCACTTGGCACTGTGCAAAAGTATCCCCCTCACAGTGACACACCTCCTATTACACACTGAGATGAACAACAAGGCTCTTACTAAACCCATTTCCCTGACATGGAAGCGTTTGGTCTCAATCCCTCAAAATTCAAGGTGCTTTCTATCATAGAATGGTTAGATTGGAAAGGACTTTACAGCCCACCCAGTGCCACCCCCTGCCCTGGGCAGGGACACCTCCCACCAAACCAGGTTGCTCCAAGCCCCCTCCAACCTGCCCTTGAACCCCTCCAGGGATGGGGCAGCCACAGCTTCTCTGGAGCCTAGCTTTCCTGGAGCCCCTTGACGGACTGGAAGGGGCTGGAAGGTCCCCTGGAGCCTTCTCTTCTCCAGGCTGAACCCCCCCAACTCTCTCAGCCCCCCCCTCCCAGCAGAGGGGCTCCAGCCCTCCCAGCATCTCTGGGCCCTCCTCTTGGTGGGCTCACAGCTCCATGTCCTTCTGATGCTGGGGTCTCCAACAGCCCGAGGTCACAGATCCATCCTGACCTACTGCCACCAGTGGTGGGGATGGTGACATTCCATCAGAGCCACCAGAGCCCCACAGGGCCGTGCTGATCCATGGCCCATCATGTCGCTGGAGGTTCTGACACTGCAGAATGCAGAATTCACTGACACCAGCGAATGTCCCCTCTCAGCCACTGCTGTGGTGGGGACCATGGCTTTGTGTCAGCTGGAGTTGCAGCTGGGGGGCTCTCCCCACCCCAGCTTTGCTAAATCGTGGGGGTTTGAGGCTGGTTTTGACCTGCTCCCCACGCTCAACCCTCCCACCCCGGGGCCAGCTGGCTTCCAGGGGATGGGCACCATCCATCCATCCATCCATCCATCCATCCATCCATCCATCCATCCCTTCCCGACCTCTCCACAGCCTTTCCAAGCGCGAGGTTGAACTTGAGGTTTCTCCTGCATCTCTCCTGATGCCATATGGCTCATCTCACCCGGGGGGGGACACCTCTGGGGGAGGATTTTATCCCTCTGATGGGAGCCGTGTCAAAGATCAGGCTTTCTCAGCTGTCTCACCAGCCACCCTCCTCCTCCTCCTCCTCCTCCTCCAAAACGTTTGCCCAACCCTGGTTGCCGCAGATCCCAGGGGGTGCAGAGGGGCCCCCAGTGGTCCCTGGGGTGGGTTTTGGCAGGGGGTGCTTCAAACGTTGTCTCCTGGTGGCATTTCCCCCCGGCTCTCTCCAAGTTTGCTGGGTAGCATCGGACACTTAATTAAGCCGAATCGTCCCTTAATTAAGCCGTTTGGGAAACAAGAGCTTGGGAAGGAGACCGTTCCGCGGGGGGGGCAGGACAGAGGGAGGGGTTTAAGCAGCCCCTCGGTTCTGGCCAGGAAAGCTCCCAAAGAGTTTACATGTGTTCCCCCCCCCGGCCGCCCATTGTGGTGGCCCTGATGAGATGTGACGCGATTTAACGAAGCCCAGGGCATCAGGAGAAAGGGAAAAAAATCAAAAAATCAAAAAAAACCATCCCAAACAAACCAAAAAAAAGCTTTTTCATCAGGTGGAGGGGCCGGCAGATGGCGGGCCGGCGGCGGGGACAGGTGGGAGCATTGTGTGGTGACCCCCCGCATTACGTGCGGTTAATTTGCTGTATCTCTATTAGCAGCTCCCGGGGGCTCCCGGCGTGTCCCCCCCCGGCGGCCTGGCCCCATCTGTGCCCGGCCACGGAGCTGAATCCCTCTGGACGGGGCTGAGGAGCAGCTGAAGCCCCTTTTCTCCCCCCCCTACCACCACGGCAGGAGATGCCCCAAAACCACATTTTACTCCCCGCCCCCCCCCCCCGGTTTCCCATCTGGGGGCAATTTTCTTTCCCTCCCGTTGCCCAGAGGAGCAGCATGGGGGGTGGGGGGGGGTGCGAGGGGGTACGGGGGTCCCTCCTGGCTTCACAGAGAGGAGGAGAGCGGCTCCATGGGGCCACTTGGCCACCTTGGCCACCGTCCTGGGGAGCCCGGGCTGGAGCTGGGTCCCAGCTGCCGCTAAGCCTCCCTTTCATCGCCTGCCAAAAATAAAGCATTCGGGGCGTTTTGCTTCCCTCTCCCCCCCCCCCCAACCCCCCCTGAGTCCTTTAATCCTGACTTTCCTAATTCTCCAGGCTGATGCCTGCAATCCCCTCCCCATTCAGCATGGCTGGGATGGGGAGGGGGGGGACACACACTGGGAGACCCCCTCCCAAGCCCCAAATGTTCTCTGGGGACCATGGCTATTAGCAGCTTGGGGGGGGGGAGGGGGGGGGAGGATGTAGGGGGGGGGCTGGCAGGGTTTTGGGGGGTCCTGCCTGAGGTTCTGTGTGAGGAGCCACCGCCGCGGGGGGGGGGGGGGGGGGGAAATGTTCTCAGCACACACACACCCCCCTCCCCAAGATGTGTTTGCTGCACGTAAGAGCACCAAGATGTTTAATTTAAGGTTTTTTTGGAACGAGACAAAACAGCAAACAGTGGGGGTGAGCGGTGTCTAAGCCCCTCCCTGCCCAAGGAGGGGGTGGCCGGCCATCCTGGGGCACTGCAGGGGAGGGGGGCTACCAGCAGGGTGGTCCGGGCCACTGCCACCCATCCTGCCCTGTGAGCCCCCCCCCCCCCACTCGGTGACAGCGACGTCCCCATCTGCTCCCTCAGTCCCTTTTGGGACCGTTCTCCAGCCCCCCCCCAGCCCCCCGCCCAGCCATCCCACCCCTGATCCCCAGTTTTTACAATCTGGGGGGCTGGAGGGGGGGGCAGCCATCACCTTCACCAAGCAGGGGGAGCTTGTACATTCCTGGGGGAGCAGCCTCTGCTCCCACAGCCACCCCCTTTTCCCAGTGGTTCCCAGTCCCACCACCACCACTGAGACATTCCCAGCTGGAGTTGTCACCTTCCCAGCCCGGAGCATCCCTGCGGGAGCCTGGGGATTTGCAAACCTGGGGTTTGCCCCCCAGAATAGCGGAGCAGAAGCCAGGCTCACCCCAGGTCCATGGGACACAGATTCCCCATCCACTTGGGCAGAGGGCACCGTGTCCCCGGCCACCAAAGTAAGGACAGACGTGGGGGACACGGGACGGGGACACAGACAAAGCCAGCGCCCCACGGAAGGCTGACCCCTGTCAGGGTAACCTGGCAGCTCACCCAAAAGCCACTAAAACCAGCAAAAGACCCAAACCAGCCAGTATTTTGGGGGAAAAGCAGGAGGGGGCTCGTCCTGACATGGACACGGGGGCTCCGACGCCGCCTTCACGGGGAAGAAACTCTTGTTTATACGAGACGAAAAATCAGTTCCCGGAGCATCGGGCCAGTGGCTTCCCCAACCCCCGGGTCACGGGAGTCCAGCCGAGAGCCCGGCCCGGGGGCACGTTGCAGGGACAGGGCTTTACTGTCACGGGAACGGGCGGGGGGGGGGGACAGGGGCCCAGCTGTCCCCCAAATCCCAAGTCCTGTCGCCAGAAGAGGGGGTGTGAGGTCAAGAAGAGGAGGGCCCAGAGATGCTGGGAGGGCTGGAGCCCCTCTGCTGGGA
>BJBW01002533.1:75283-102221 GCA_004320125.1 Scolopax mira
CTCGGGGCAACCTGGGCCAGGCTCTCACCACCCTCACAGGAATTTCTTTCTGGTATCTAATCTAAATCTCCCCTCTTTCAATTTAAAACCATTTCCCCTTGTCCTGTCACTGCACTTCCTGACAAAGAGTCCCTCTCTGGTTCTCCTCTAGCTCCCTTCAGATATTGGAAGGCTGTTATAAGGTCTCCCTGGAGCCTTCTCTTCTCCAGCTCTCTCAGCCTGTCTTCATAGCAGAGGTGCTCCATCCCTTTGATCATCTTCATGGCCCTCCTCTGGTCCTGTTCCAACAGGTCCATGTCCTTCCTGTGTTGAGGAAGGACACAGTGCTCCAGTTGGGGTCTCACAAGTGCAAAGGGATAGAGTCACCTCCTGTGACTTGCTGGCCACGCTTTTCTTGATACAGCCCAGGACGGGGGTGGCTCACTGGGCTGCCAGTGCACAGTGCTCACGTTGAGCTTCTCGTCCACCAAAACCCCTAAGTCCTTCTCCTCAAGGGAAGCCAGATGGATTCTGACTCTCCATCTGTTCTGGATACAGGGTGGTGAGTCACGTCGCTGGAAAGATGTCTCCCATTTGCACCGTGTGGCTCCAGATTCAGATTTTGGCCAAACTTGAACCTTTGGGATGCTTGCAGGTAGGACGCAGGCAGGGCAGGACATGTTTTTTCTCTGAAAACAAAACAAACCAAACCAAAACAAAAACAAAGAGAAAAGTTCTTTGGTTCATTTTCTAGGGATGCTCAGAGGAGGAGTGCAGCTTTGGAGCACCCAGCAAGAGTCCATCCCGGCCCCTGCAGCAGGGGACAGGGATCCTGGGGGAGTCCCCGCTGGTGTCCCCAGATGCCTCCCAGGGGTGGTGTGACCGTGGCTGTGGGTCGGTGGCTCGGAGGCCGAGGGAATGTGCGGAGGGATCATGACTCCCGACGCTGGACCTGCTGCTGGGAGCACAGGAATGAGCAGAACACAGTTTAACGTAATCCCCTTCCTGCCCTGCCCACGGGGCTGCGGCACGAACCTGTACCAGCCTTAAAAAAATAATAATACTAAAAAGAATATAGCACAGGGATAAAAAAAAAAAACCCAGCATCTTTGCAGTTTTCCAGCCAGAAGCAGCCGCGGGTGCCGTGCCGTGGGTGGTGTGCCGGCATGGCGGCGGCGATGGCCACGTGTGGGAGGTGGCAGCAGGCAGAAAGCAGCCGTGGGGGCTGCAGCTGAGGGGGGAACCCCCCCGGGGAAGCAGGAGGCAGTTTTTGCTATCAGGGAGGAGCACTGCTCTGCCCAGAGGGTTACCAGCTGGCCCAGCGCCTTGCACTTTGGCACGTCCCAGTCTTCCCAGCACTCCTGTTGGCCGTCTCGCTAAGGCACCTCTGTTTTATTCCCCCCCGAATTCCTCCCAGTAATAACCCAGGGAGCAGCTCGACGAGGGGAGAAGGACTCGGTGCCCAGTTCAGGATGAGTTTTTCAGCGCTGCTGACCCATTGTTTAACCCAGGTGGTGGGGCTCAGAGGCTCCCCTCGGTCCCATAGCCCCCAAATCCTGGCGTCCCTTGGCTCTGCTGAGCCTTTTAGGAAGGGGAAACATTTTTTTTCTCTTTTCCTTCTGTCATTTCAGGAAGATGGCAAAGCCCTGTCTCCTCCAGGGTTGTTCCCAGGGTTGGTGTTTGATGGTGGCAGCCGAGGTGGCTCCTTCCACAGCACCCAGAGCCTCGGGAGCCCTGGGGAAGGGGTGGGCAGAGGAGACCTCGTAGAAATAAACCACACAGAGGCGATAAAAGCTGTGTTTGGTGTACCTGACCTTCTGCTTTGCAAAGTTCCAGTGCTGGTTTTCTCAGCTAAAAATACCTTTTACCTTGAGTGCTGTTAAGGAAGAACACCCGCTTGGCAGGTTGTTTAGGATTCAGGAGAAGAAAGTTCAGGCAGAGCTCAATTAGTCTGGCTTAATTTCCAAGCGAAGTTCTGCGTCGGCGTGATTTGCTTCACTTCTCTGCTGCACATTTTAATGCACAGAGCAGAAGCGGGCCTTTTTTTTTATTTTTCAACGCACGTAGTTAATGTAGAAGCCCTGTTGTTATTCACATGTTGACAGCCCTCCTCGTAATGAAACGGCTGGTTTTTTTCTGCTATGAAAAAAACCCCTTGTGCTAGGCCGAAATGAGCAGAGTATGTGGGAGGATAGAGCCGTGTGGTGCAGAACGTGTGTCTTCTCGTGAGCTCTGCCTGACTTCTCCTCCTCGTTCCTGCTGTCCTTCCACCCAACGCTGCTTAATCCCAGGAGTTCTTCTCACAGGGGATCCCCGTGCCACGAAAGGTGCAGATGCCACAGCTCAGTGACAAGTGCTCTGTGCTCTTGCTCCCTGCTGAATTCGCTGCGATGAGCAAGCCCCAGCAAGCATTAGGTACTGCTCAGCTAACGCTGCTTTATTGTTATATTAGTAATGCAAAAATATTGTTATTGTATTAGTAATGCAAAGGAATTGCAAAATTTACGTGGTTTAGGTAGGCTGCTTGCTGCCTTCCACCGACCTTCTGCCACTTCAGCCTCGATATGTTTTGCTTATAAAAAGTGGCAGGAATGGGTCATCTGCCACACTTCACCCTGCTGAAGCCATATGGGGGTTTGAATGGTTGGTATCTTCAGGCAGCAAATCGAAAATCCAATAAAAACAGTTGCCAGAACAAACCAAACAAGGAGTTGTCAAGTTTCTTTGTGGCACACGATAATTGTGTGATACCTGAAGTTCTCTTACTGGTCAGAAGTCAAGTCAGGACTTGATTTTATTCAGAACTAAACATAATGTTTTCTGTACAAGAAATCACTGTATTTTGTACGGCCTAGGAAAAGATTAGTCTAAAAAAACCCGACCTAAATCAGCCTCCTCCTTGTCTCCATACTGCACATTCTGACAGCAAAGCGACACACGCATCTGGAGAAAACCTACAAAGCGGATTCATAAAGGTTCTGAAGTTAAAAATTAGGAAAAACCACATCTCGGGAATGAAACAAGGACCCCCAAACAAGTTCTTCCTCTTGACCTCAACTTGCTGCATTTCCTATTCTTGCTTAATAAGCAGGCAGCCGGCAGCTGTTGGCAAAGCTTGAAAATAGCACAAGCGTGTAGCGTGTCAGAAAGCCCTCGGTGCCTCTTTTGGTCAGCGGGGCAGGAGCGGGTCCCGAGGCAGGTGATCTACAGGCTGGCCCTGGCCAAGGAGCGCTGCGTGCCCCGGCCATAAATAGCACCCAGCAATCCACTTTTTGGGGAGGGGGGGTGTGTGGTGTGTGTGGGGAGAAATGTTGGTTTTACTCCAGCATGAAATGATAACACGAGCGTCTGCAAAGGCAGGAGAACTCCAACAGCCTGCCCAGGCTCTGGGAAGTCTTCTGTGCACGTTGGAATTAGCCCCGTGCTGTCTGCTAGCGTCTAATGACCGCGTCAGCGAGCAGTGTTAATGAGATGACTGCCCTGAGACCCATGTGCACCGTTTCGGTGATTTGGAAGCCATAATATAAAAGTTAGATCCTTGATGAGAAGCAGAAGTGCCGTGCTAATGGTCCTCGGGTATTTAATTCCCAGGCAATGCGTTGTCTGTGGTTCCGACCCTCGGGATGGATTGTTGTTGAGCGTGCGTGAAATGTTTGCCTGGCAGGAAATCCTGCTGACATTCGGAGAGTAGCAAAGCCTCAGACTTTGCCATCTGTCCTTCCCTCTGTCCTGAACCAGCATGGGCCGGGAGGTGAGGAGGTGTGATGGCCCCACGCAGCAGCTGTGTGAGCCAGGAGCTGGGGGAAATGGAGAGTTTTGTCCATAAACTACATCCAGGGGCAGCAGCCTGAGGTGTGAAAAGGAGTTGGGGCCATTTCTCCCTGAAGTGGTGCAGGGTGAGGGATGGCTGTGGTTCTCCTGAGCCACCCTGTGCGGTGGCCGGGATGCTGTCCCTGCCAGCCACGCTGGAGAGCAGAAGCCAACCTCGTTGTCAACAGCATCTCAGCCCAAACCAAACCATGGAAGATGTTTTCTTTGCTGAGCACTTGTATTCCCTGGCACTTCCTACACAAAGGTTCAGTCCACAAATGCAGTCCCACCAGAAGGTGCGTTTCAGCCAAGCTTCCTAAGAAAGCAATGAGCGTGCAAAGCTGCCAGCCTCAGCCATCCTCTCCATCACCTTTGAGTTTGTTGACCAGCATTGAGCAGATTTAATGGAGCAACAATGACTGGAAAGGCCTTATCTTCTTTTAAGACCTGTAAAAGGAGGTAGCTGGGTGCAGGGCAGGGACTCAGAGATTGCTCCTCCAGAAGAAAAAACAAGAACTCTAGAGGAGCATTGCTCTCCAGCCTCTGCAAGGTATCTCTGAATATGGTGGGACACACCTGGAGCTCCCCAGGTGTAGGAAACTAGGCTTTTCAGCTCTACTGCTCAATTACGTCACTGTTTGACTTGAATATTTTCTCCTTTTTGTCCCCAGAGAGAAGAGGAGGTTGTGGCTCTACTGAGGAATGGGCTGGAGGGACGAGCTGCCATGTCAACATCCAGGGTGCGACAGGCTGTGCCTGTTGAGTGAGGCAAAAGTTATCAATTTGAACGTGCCAATTAAGGCTCAAATTTCTTTTGAAACAAGGCTTAAACCCAGGTAACTTCTCCTGTCCTGACCGTGCTGGTCCTTTGCAGGGCAGGAGACCTACAACACTCGTGTGGGTACAGTGCTAGGACTCTCCCTTGGAGTTAAGGCTCCCTGTGACCTTAAAAAATATAAAACCACTTTTTTTAATATTATGAATCGAAATGTTGTCTTGTGGCCGGAAGAGCTTGAAAACTGTGAATGATATTTGGCGGGCAACGTTGTTGTTTGGACTTTTGACCCACATGGTTAGTTGTTGGGCCTCTTTATTGCAAACACGGAGGCGGGAGCAGCTGGAGCTGGAGTAAACCTGGGGTTTGGCGATTGCATCAACATGAGGATCAATTTTCCAGTTTACATTAAAATGCCTTGGCTGTATTTTGTTTGACTGTATTTTGTTTGAAATGGTTGTATTTTGTTCATAAAAACAATGTAGCCTGGGTGTGTGTGATGGGACAGGAGGCTGAAATGGGTTCAAGGCTTTTTTCCTCAAAACACCTGCCACACAAATACAAAGAGTTCTAATCGTGTGTTGCTTGGTGGTGTTTGATTCATCCCCAAAGCAAAAGGCTTGCTTGAGGGAACTATTTTGAGTTCTGAGGGTATAATTGATGGTGATACCAATAACCCAAGAAGGGGGTGAGTGGCCTGTGTGAGCAATGGGGTGCTTCGATCCCCCCCAGCCCCAGGTGCCTCAGAGGCCTCGGGAAAGCAGATCCGAGGCGATACTGCGGGAAAGCTGACACAGAACGATGAATACAACCCAAAGCATTTTCAGCTAATCTAGAAGAAACTAAACTGTGACTTACTTTTCAAAATTTTGTGGAGTCTGCAGTTTATGAGCAGTGCATGTTCAAGAACTGAGCAAATGTAATGAAATGACTTTCTAAAGCAATTATTTAAAGTGGTCTGACTTCTACAAATATGAGAAGTATTGTCCTTGCTAAAGATAAACTTAATTATACTAATAGGTAAGAAAAGGTTCTGACAACTTATTTAAAGGTATAAACTGACAGCATAGGAAATAGTGGTTTAGAATGACGTGTCAAATCTGTGCCGGTTCAACATTTTAATCTCTCAATATAATTCCCACAGGCTATAACTAGAACTATAAAGACTAATTAATACTGCAAACATTTACCATCTTTGCTTGATATTGTCTTCTAATTGTGTATATGTGCTAACCAGGTGAGTATAAATGTTAATGCAAGAAGGAAATGTTATTGTACATCTAAGAACAAGGTGACAACCATGTCTGGGGACAAACTCTATGGGGTCCAAGATCCCACCTGTCTGTCCCACTGCTTCCTGGCTGGGAAACCCAAATTGCTGCCTGTGATTCCAAGCTCTTCAGATTATTTTTTAACCCACTTTTATAAGGCAACAAGATGGAAAAGAAGGACGGAGCGAGATACTCGACAATTTCATCTCTGTGTGCATTTCCATGGGTACATGTAAGCATAAATTTGTGACCGGGGTCATGCGTTACTCAGGTGTATCAGTACGCTCTGAAAGTGTTTTAACTGCTAATTAAACCCTGCAACTTTGTTGTAGCCAGCCTGCATGATTTAACCCTCAGATAAATAAAACCTGCAGATTCCCCCGTGTTTGTTGCACGTGGGAAATATGCACATGGCGGAATTGGTTTAAAAAAAAAAATCTCTCTGGATTTTTTTCCCCACTGTTTTTCCCTCAGCGCAACCTTGAGCTGATCAGTTTCTCCCCCGAAGGAGAGCCGGGAGCAGTAGGCCGCGGCCCCCCCTCGCCTCTCTCCACAGGCCAGGCGCTCGGTCCCAGAGGAGAGCGGGCGGCAACGAATGGCGCCTGCTGTCGGGCTTCAGAAAGACACTTAAGAAAAAATAAAAATAAAGAGGCTCATGGCGTCAGGTTTGATGTCACCGCTGCCGGCAACCCTTCTCCAGGGCCCCGGGACGCGGGCCGGGGCGGCGGCGATGGCGGCCGCACACAAAGCGGGGCGGTGCATGCTGGGAGTTGTAGTCCGGCGGGAGGGAGCGGGCGGCTGCGGGCGGCCGCCGCCTACTATTCCCGTCGTGCCCCGCGAAAGGAGGAGGTGGGGGGGGGGCGCGTGAGGTGCCCGGATGTGGCCGGCGCCGGAAGAGAAGCGGGTCTCTTCGGGGCCGGCCATCTTGTGCGGCAGCGAGCAGGGCGCGGGGGGCCCGGCAGCATCGGAGGAGGATCCCGCCGACGGGGGCCCATCATGCCCGGACACCTGCAGGAGGGCTTCGGCTGCGTCGTCACCAACCGCTTCGACCAGCTCTTTGATGACGAGTCCGACCCCTTCGAGGTGCTGAGGGCGGCCGAGACCCGGAGGAAAGAGAGCGGCGGAGGCGGCGGGAGCCAGGGGGGCGGCGGGGCCCGCGGAGGCCCGGCGGGCGCCCAGACCAACTCCTCCGGCGGGGCTGGCGGCGGCGGCCCGGGCCAGGCGGGCGCCGGCGGCGGCGTCGGCAGCGCGGCCAAGCAGCTGCGTAGGGAGTCCCAGAAGGAGCGCAAGAACCCGCTGCCCCCCTTCGCCGCCTCCGCCGGAGACCGCCGGGAGGAGGGCAGCGGCCAGTCCGGCGCCCCGCTGCGGAAGGAGGGTAAGCGTGGCGGCGGGGGGGAGAAGGGAGGGAGCCGGGGGCCGCCGGGCCCGGTCCGGCCCTGCCGAGGGGCCGCCCCTCGCCCCTCCGCGCACAAAGGAGGCGGCGGCGGCGGGAAGGCCCCGGGCAGGGCCGAGGCGGTGGCGGCGGCCCCGGGCCTCGCAACCACGTGTGGGAGCGCATGGCGGGAGGAGGCCCCGGGAGGCGGCGGAGCTCCGGGAGGAGCGGCCACACGTGTCCCCGCCGCCCGGGCCGCTCAAAATGGAGTCGGGGGTGCCCGGGAGCTGCCTCCCGGGAGTGCCTGGGGCACGGCGGAGGGATGGCCGCAGGAACGTGGAATCCCAACGCCCCAGCCTAAACCGAAATGGCGTTCGGGGCCACCGGGCGGCTCTGACAGCGTGTCGGGCGGTCCCGGGGCTTTTCGCAGCTCGCGTGGGTTGTTTTTCTTAGAAACGGTGGTGAGAGCCTGGCCCAGGTTGCCCCGAGAAGCTGTGGCTGCCCCATCCCTGGAGGGGTTCAAGGGCAGGTTGGAGGGGGCTTGGAGCAACCTGGGCTGGTGGGGGTTGGAACTTGATGCAAGGTCTTTTCCAACCCCCACCGTTCTTATGCTAGAAATCACGCGTGTGTTTTAACAATATATTGTGTGAATTCTCGGCCACGTTTGTGATATTCCGCCTGGGAAACTTTATTGGGGGGGGGGGAGGACATCGAAGTATAAAGAGGTGGAATGAATAGTCTGTGGGCAAAATAACGAGTAGGACGCAGCTCTGTGTGAAGGGGACAGGTTCTGCAGGCACAGGTCTGCCCCTGGCAGGCAGCTGTACTGCACACAAACTTCGGGCACAGGTCGGTGCAGGACTCTGATTAAATTGGAGCCCTTGACACGCATGGAAGTGCGGTGGCAGCATGGGAGGTGCGGGTGAGGAGAGGTTTTGCCACCTGCAGTTTAACTCCCAACCATCCCTTCGGAAAACGCGGCCGGTTCAGGAGAGCTCCATGAAAAGCATCTTAATGCTTCAGCCTTTACTGCAGTGCCTGTTGCAAAATTATCCTCTGCCGCCTTTTATGTTTTTTTTTTTTTAAGAAACTGTTTTAATGCAATAGTTGTTTTGGAAAACAGACATCTCAAAGGTTACTTGAAAACACCTCATGAGAAGCAGAAGGCAGGGAGCGTGTTACGAGGCTTCTCACTTATGGATCTTTTGGATTTTTAACACTTGAGAGCTTGTGGGTTTGTTTTTTTTTTTCCTGGGATCAATACTTTACCCCGAGTGGCGATTTGCTCTGGAAATATTAGCCACAAATGGTGGTGTCGTCCCTGGGGAGGTAAATCCTGAGCCGTGGGCAGTGGCTTTGGCCCAGAGGAGAGAGCGGGAGGGGGTTTGGTGGGGCCAGCGGTCCCTGGTTATTTACCTCTCGCTTTTCACATTCGTTTTCAAGACCAAGCACTACTTTGCTATAAAAAAAGGTATTTGCTGGCTTATTATAGCTGCGAAACAGAGAAAGGCAGGTCTGCTTTTGTAGCAGTGCGTCTCTAGTAAACAAAGTCACTTTCCAGTTTGAAAATGTCTTTTTTTGGGGGGGGGGTGTCAGGGGGACACGAACGGGGGGACAACACATGACTACTTTTAACAATATAAAGGCACTTGATGCCATTTATCAATGGGTTTCTTTCCTGTGTGAATGTATTTCAGTTTAATTGCAGTTTAAAACTATTCTGCTACTATATAAAGGTGCAGATTATTTGACTGGTGAGTTACCAGTTGAAAGCTTTGTGATACTAAGAAATAAAAAAGAAATAACTTGTATTTTTGGTTAGGCTTCGCTGGGGACCGGGTTTTTCTGGGCACAGGGTGTCAAACTTGAAATTCAAAAGCCGTGGATTATTCATTCCAGTTCTGCAACATACCTTAAAAAAAAAAAAAGCCTGTTTGCTTTCCTTGCTGAGCTTTAGGTCTTAAAACCAAATGGTCTCCTTAGTTTGAGAAGCCTTTTCAAAGGAAATGTGAGTGAGTTTAACCCCTGCGTTTCCTGAGGGCAGAAGGGTGATTTAGCAAGCCGTGTGTCACGCAGAGCTCAGGTTAAACACAGCTTGGGAGGTGAGGAAGCCATTGCTGGGTTGGGTGTGTTGGCTTGGAGATCCTTACCACCGTGGCTTCTTCAGCCCCACCCAAATATGACACTGCTTGTTAGGCAGGAGCTTTAGTTCTTTTTTTTTTAAAAAAGAATTATAAATTGGCAGCTTTTAATTTAAAAGCTGATTCACGTTTCTTAAGCCAGCCTTAATGTTTTTCTCCTCAGCCTTTTGGCAAGGAAATTAGTATAAAAACTGAGGGATGTGTTTGTTCAGATCTTTCTAAAGAAGAGTAAGCAGGCCTTTTGGAGGAGTGTAAAAAAAAAAAAAACCAACCAAAAACCACCAAAACAAAACCAACAAAAAACCAAACAAAAACCCAAGCCCCTCTACTTAAGATCCTGCAGGTGTTTTAGTGAAGAACATAATGCCCGTGTGGAGTTATTATTTAAAAATAAAACAGTTTTCAGAGGGGACAGAGCGGGAGGGAAGCTGGGCAGTTCAGTGGCCCAGCGTGTTCTTAAGCCATTTTAAATGAGCGCACGATGAGGTGAGTCTTTGTCAGGGAGTGTGTGTTGGTCTGGGAGGACTGGTGTGGATGGTGGGACCATTTAGTCACTGACCAGTACCTGCTGTCCTGGCTGCTGGTGACACCTCCCTGGGTCGCCTGGCCTAAAAAGCCTCCCAAGAAGAGTGTGGTGGGATGAAGCAGGGTGATGCTGACTTCATTTTGGGGCGCGCGTTAAAATAAAAACTACTTGTTTTACCTGAAAAGCACCTTTCAGAGGGGAAAAAATAATCATCTCACTCACCTTGATCCTTCTTTGAAAGTTGACCCTGGGATTTTAACATCAATTAACGTGCTAATGTGTTGTGTGCTCTGACAGGTTTTGTTTCCTATGATATTGTAAGACTCGTACAAAATATAACTTAATTGGAACGCTGCACAAAAATTTGAGTAAGAACAGTGACTTTTTGATAAAAGTGTTGTTTCTCAGCTTACCTAATCACAAGGCTAGAAGGAAAACTTCAATTCCAGCTTCCCTTCAGTACTGCTTTCTGGTGGGGAGAGTCGGTATCTCTCCTGGAGCAGCTCCACGTTCCGTTGATGTGTTTTGCCTCGTGTTTCAGGGATAAGACGTATCGGCAGGAGGCCCGACCAGCAGCAGCAGCAGCAGCAACAGGGAGAAGGGAAACCCATCGACAGGAGACCGGAGAGACGACCTCCCCGGGAGCGCCGCTTCGAGAAACCCGCTGAGGAGAAAGGCGAAGGAGGAGAATTCTCTGTTGATAAGTAAGAGTTTTCTCTTGCCTGACAAGTTTTCCTAGGTTGGATAGGAAGGGGGTGGGTGTCCCACCTTTTGCTGCTAAGTTTAAAAAAAAAAATAATTAAAAAATTAAAAGAGCGGCTGATTGAATCAAAAGTAAATGAATTGAATTAAATTATCAGTCACAAGAAGAGTATATGTCATGTAGAATATAACACTTTTCTTTCTTTTTCCATGATTTTTGTTTACAAACTTGACTCAAATTATAGACCAGGAGTGATCTACCGTGAACAGTCCCATTGGTTTAACTGAAAATATTGCTGAAATGAGAAAGCAGTATCAACCATATCTCTCTTAAGTCCAGAGCAGGTAGCTCAGGAAAGGGACTCGAGCACGGCTGCTGCCTGCAGGATGAGGTTTGTTTGCTGTTAGAGCCGTTGCTTAAATCTGTACAGACGACTTCAAGCCAATAAAAGGTTTTCCATCCAGGTGTTCACACCTTGGCTGCAGTGCCATCAGATCTGGAAGCAGTAAAGCCATCTTACATCTAGGCAAGAGTTAAAAGACTCTTGAGTATCGTGAGGGGTCCAGAATTCAAGTTTGCAATTTGTAATTACTGCTTTGCAAGTGTTCTGGAAGTAATGTTCAAATATTAAAGTTTTAGTAGCCAACGTTAAAATCCTTTTAGAAGTCAGTTGGCTGAATGTGAGTTGAATTGAAGTTGTGGTATCAGCTCGTTATGGAGCACAATCCAAACACTAAATTTTGGAATTTAGTGCCAGAAGGCACAAAGAGACATTAATCCTTCTGAGCATGTTTCCACATTCTAAAATGCGGGTGTTGTATACGCAGGTTTTTTCAGTGTAATAATTTGCTATTAAAATTAAAGCCTTGAGACGGTGACAAACAGTAATTATCAAAGGACGAGAGTAAGTAAATAAAACTCTCAAAAAGAGGCAAAGAAAACTTGAAAGGTGAAATACTCAAGGTCGGGCTGTTCTGTGCTTAGACCCATTCTGGACCGACCTATGCGTGGCCGTGGTGGGCTTGGACGAGGCCGTGGCCGTGGCCGTGGAATGGGCAGAGGAGACGGGTTCGACTCCCGCGGCAAACGGGAATTTGACAGACACAGCGGCAGCGATAGATCGTAAGTCTTTGGCTTTATTGGGTGGGTTGGGGTTTGTTTTTGGGCCTATTCTTTGCAATTACTACCCGTTTTCAAATTTGCCTTTGAATTTCTGTGTCTGGACACTATAATGTTAACTCAGTTTTGTTAGTTCTGTTTCACATTCACATTTCAGCGGCCTAAAGCACGAGGACAAGCGCGGTGGCAGTGGATCACACAACTGGGGAACCGTCAAAGACGAGCTAACGTTAGTAATCTGTAATTGCTTAGAACACCATGATTAGTAGAATGTTAATAAATAAATCCTAATTTTTAGGGCTTGCAAAACATAACAATTTATCTGCCTTTCTTGCCTTTGATTTTTTTTGATAATTTTTGCTATGCTATTAAAGCAGAATTTGAAAAATCTTGTAGCGGAAGAGATGACTTCACTGTTAAAGTCAGAATTTGGGGGAATTTGGAATTGGGGGCTATCTTGTGCTGATTTTTGAACATTAAAAAAAATCAAATAATTTAAACGTTAACGATTTTGATCAGGTTGAGCATGCTTTTTCAGAAGTATTACACTGAAAACAATATTTTTAATGGCCAAGTTGGTTTTGTGTCGAGGGTCTCGGAATGGACACTTGTGAGTTTTGGGGGAAAACCACGAGGAAGGTGGAAAGCAGAGGATTAAAAAGCCCAGAGAGTGCCAATTCTTAAGGAAATAGTTCTTTTTAAAGAAGAGTGCATGGTGTAAATCCACTATAGAAATTGATTTTCATGTAGTTTTTAAATTGGGCTCAACTTTTAAAAAAGAAACCCTGAAACGTTCCGTAATTGCAGTGAATTGGATCAGTCGGCTGTAACTGAGGAAACGCCAGAGGGAGAGGAACATCCGCCTGCTGACTCGGAAAACAAGTGAGTGCCACCCCTCTTAATGCCCTTTGATTGCTTCAGAGGTAGCACAGCTTTGCCTTTAGCCTCTGGTATTTATTCCTATTCCAAACCCAGATTATATTTTCTTCAGTAGATAGGATATTATCCGCAGTGCTGCTGGAAGACCGTCTCTTTAAAAACCGCATGTCAAAAAATCGTGGTCTTGAAACTGTTCATTAGTGTCATGCAGGCTCTTAGGTCACTTTCAGATTTAGTTATTAATAATCAGTTTAATACGCTTAGGGTCTGGGGATCGCAACTCCTAAGTACCAAATCCCAAAACATCTGTGCTCATAACTAGGTAAAACCACCAAGAGAAAGGGACAAAATGTTCTTCTGCCAGTGGAAGGCAATATGGTTTTTTTAAATTTAGTTTTTCAAAACGACTGTGTGACTGGCCTGTGGAGGAAGGCTTGTATCTCTCCTCCTCCAGCTTCCCTGTATGCAGGCAATTTTCAAATAAGTTAATTCAATTGCTTCTCGTTTCACTTGGCCACTGTTACAGAAGAAACCAGTGACTTGATAAATGAAATGGAATAACCAGAGAAGCAGAATGAGCAGCAGTCCACTCACAGCTGATGTAAAAACATCATACAAATTTTTATGGCAGCGTAGTACAATAATATGTATTTTAAGGATAAATGTCCTTTATGGTGAATTCAAAAGAAAATGGCAAACAGATAAAGGTAGAAATCTGACATCCTTGTTTGCATGAGATTTCTAATTAGGAGTTTGCTATAAATTGGGTTCCTCGTTAATAACTTTGGTTAGTGGTAAAGAGAATACAAGTACTGTATAGAGAATAAAAAAAATGGATTTAACTGAAAAAAGACTAAATTCTGTTACTTTTCCTATATTAGGGTA
This sequence comes from Scolopax mira, assembly GCA_004320125.1. Taxonomy (NCBI): domain Eukaryota; kingdom Metazoa; phylum Chordata; class Aves; order Charadriiformes; family Scolopacidae; genus Scolopax; species Scolopax mira. The sequence goes on from BJBW01002533.1 coordinate 88,744, forward strand.
ATCTTGTAATTCCTTATTTTTCACACTACTTCTATATAAAGCTTGAGCATTGGTCAGAAAAGGGAAGCTGGCTAGTCCTCAGAAAAATAATATGTATTAGAAATCTGGATATATTAAATTTGCTGTGTCTGCAGTATTTCCTGGATCTTTATTATCTGGTGCTTGACCAGATACTGACCCATCCGTGTGTGGATCAGTTGTCTGCAAAATTCTGCAGGCTGGTTGTATTTTCTATCTTCCTCCTCAAAATCTGCAGAAATGTGTTCTTTTTTCTATTTCAAGCATAACGCATCTGTTGGAATCCATCAGTTTTCATTATAGAAAAGCATCTTTATATGGGTTAGTTTCTAGGTTGGGTGGTTTGGAGTATACATCTAACCTAAATGTTTCAGCAGAACCGTGAGATGCTTTACTGCCATAAAATGTGCGGAATGATAAGGGGGAATGTTTTTCCCTTGAGGAAAAAAAAAAAAATAATAAATGCTTCTGAATATATACCATGTCAAAAATCATTCTGCAGAATGGGCAAAAATTGAAATGCGGTAATTTTGTCATAAAATCGCTGTGTTACTAAGTCAAAATTAATGGCTACAGAACAACTTTTGAGTTGAGGCTTTCGTGATTCATTTGTGCCAGACATACGTGGCACTATTTTTCTGTGCATCAGAAACGTAGCTGTGTAAACACACAGAAGAATGAGGAGGATTGACTGCCTGTGTAGTTGGAATGTGATCTGTTCTTGAGCGTAGTGTTTTACTTAAAAATAGCTCTTTGACAGAAGGTGAGGGCACCAAAGGTTTACAACGAGGTGATGCATCGCACAAGTAGCGAAGTTACAAGCTGTTGTTTTTTTCAATTTAGCTGAAAGTAAAAATGGTTTTGGTTGCCTGGGACATTAATAATCGTCTTCGGGTCAATAAAGAAAGCAGACTATCCAAAACTGACTTAATTTCTGGTTTTTAAAAAACTTAACAAGCCTGAAAACTGTGGCGAGAATGAGCTCTCTCTCACTGCCTTGAAATTTTGTGAGAGAGGAATCTCAAAAAGGGCAAGGGGGAAGCTCCAAGTCCATTACACAAGTCATGCTTCTGTATTTGTAAAGAAATTTGTCGTTAACGTGGAGAATAGATGGCATGGATCGGTATTAATTTTAACATTTTGCTGTGCTGACCATTTACTTGCTGAAAAGTGTCTGGCTGTGAATCTTATTTGGCTAAAGAAGATGAGTTTTCATTTGTGCTTTCTGAGGGATGGAAATGAGGGGGGGGTTTATATCCACCTCTGCTAAATACTTGACAAACTTTTTTTTATAACCTTTTTCTAAGTCGTGGTGATAATAATACCCGTGAATTTACTGCAGAGAGAATGAGGTTGAAGAAGTTAAGGAAGAAGGCCCTAAGGAGATGACCCTGGACGAGTGGAAAGCTATTCAGAGTAAGGATCGTGCAAAAGTGGAGTTCAACATCCGTAAACCAAATGAGGGTGCTGATGGGCAGTGGAAAAAAGGATTTGTTCTTCACAAGTCAAAGAGTGAGGAGGTAAAGTGATTTTTCAGTACTTGTTACTATCCAAATTGTATGGGTTTTTCCATTGATGCGCATTTCTTGGATTGGAAGCTCCGTTCCTTGCGACGTTGACCTGTATCTAAAAGTTTATAAAGTGGGAACAACATTTCTTTTAATAAAACAGAGATTACACAGTAGCGTAATGAACCGTGGTTAGTTTCTGGATCTATACCCTTGGGTTGGTTTATACTGGGGTATAATCTAGAGGCGAGACTGGAATTCTGCTACATCTGGGCAGGGAGCTTTGTAAGGACCCTCTCTTGGTGAGCATTACAGAAGCTTGTCAATAGCAAATTTATTTCTTTGTTTGTTTTTGTTTTTCTTTTAAAGTTTATGTTATTTAGCATTGTGTTAGTCTCCTGAAGTGCAGGGATTTATGGTGCTGGCTAAACAGGATGGAAGGTTGAAGAAATGCTGGCCGTGCCTCAGACACCTTAATACCCAAACTGTGTATCTTAAGTTTGCAATGTGGGTATCTTCTCACTTTGTAATATTCTATATACAGCTGTCCTTGAAGCTTTTGAGAATCCAGGTGAAATTTGTGTGATACATTCAGTGATACTCTACGTAGTTGCTGTAGAATTATTTTAAAATTGCAGTTTCTCAAGTGTCATTGCAAAATACTTAATTATCCTTTCCAAGAGAGTGGGAAGGAGAGATGTACTCTTCCACTCCAGAAGGAAGGAAAGTGCTAAGAGCTCTGTTCTCTGATGCATCAATCTTTGCTTTCAATCTTTGTTTTGAATGCTCTGTAACGTTTTCAGTGGTCTTCTTTAAGCTATTGGTAGCCTGCAACTTTGTATACCAGATGGTTCTGACTGCCTTTGAAGTAACTAGATAGTATGTAATACTCTGTTTGGTCTTCTATGATGTATTTCTGCTATTTCACACCTCGTCAGTGTTTTCTTCACAGCTGGGGATGTAATACAGATGGGCAAGGCAGTACTTTCCAGTGAAAACTCCATTTCTAATCTCCCTGAACTTGGAAAAAGTTTGACTTTGTCACAGTCATGGTATTTTTCTTTTTTTTTGCTGTGCAGGGTAGTTCAGTTCTTTAAACAATTCCATATATTTTTCTTTACCTTAAGCTGTTTGGTGTTGGAAGTGTTCATTAAATACTGCTTTCTCTGGCTTGTGTAGAAAAGGTAAATTGAGTTAAGCTTAATGTTGCTGTATATTAAAAGACTATGTTTAAAGAGAAGCATTTCTCTTCTTCACTGAGCTTTACTAAGCCTGTAGTCCTGCAGGTGTGTCAAGAACTATCTCCCAGCCCATCTCTCCAAAGCAGATTAATTTGATTTTTAGTCATCTGAAGACTTTTTTTAAGATACATGTGTAAGATGGTGGTACTTCTACACTCTTGAGTAATTTCGAAGCTAGAAAGATCTGTACTGCATTTTCCATTTAGATAAATGAATTGGCAGTTAAATAAAAAAACCCAAACAAAACCAATCAGAATAACCAATGGAATAACTGCGTTAATTAGTAGAATGTTCTATTTGAGAGGTGTATTCTGTTAACTTCAAAGAAATGAGTCAGATATTTTTAACGCTGTCACATGAGAATTAACAGGTCCTGCCTGTATAAGCCCAGAACTGATGAATTACCAGAATTGCCATTAAATGTAGATGCTTTTAGCCCACTTTTATTGTATGTCCAGCAGGTGTCTCTCCCCATTTCACTTACTCATTGTTCACTGATCCCTTGGGAAGCAGCATGGGGGGATTTTGTGAAGTTTTACAGCAAAATAGCTCTGTAACAGAGGTGTTAAAAAAGCCTTCACTGTAGCTTCTTTGTAAGCAGCTTTAGAAGGTGGAATATTTAGAAGTATGAACAAAACCTATCTGCTATTCTTTATCTGATTGTCTTGGACATACTTATGACTCATGGAATAAAGGTTGAAGTGAGGTTTCTGTGATTCTTATTGATAAGAAGGGATTTGATGTGTGGAAGTGACTTGGTTTGTAGGTAAATTCTGGGTTTTGGCCTCAAATCTCTACTCTTGTGGCTGAAAAAATGAGAATGTGCCAAGGTAGATGTTCTCAGAAGTTTGGATTGAAGTGTTGTGATGGCCACCCTCATTCCTGTAGCTTGGGAACTACTGAGATAATGTCCTAGGAGTCTGGGGGAATAGTGTGAGGATCTGGTGCTGTTCATCTGCTGTCGTCTTAGGAAAGAGCTCTGGTCCACCTCCTCATGCTCTTCACCGAGGGGTGAAATGCTTGACCCTGCCTGAGGTCTTTCCTCTTTTTCACATTTTCTTTGCAGTTACTAGAAAGTGATATGTTGTATATGAAAACCAAAAACAACCTGACCTCCTAATAGTGTCTCAAATTCTTGCTGGTTTAATCTGAAATCCATGTGTATTGGCAGCTCTGGTCTGATGAGACTCTTTCCAGGAGATGAGGTTATGTCACAAAATAGAGATTCTCTTTTTCCCTTTCCTGCAGCTGGCTTGGTGGCTTGAATCTTTTAAGTTCTGCTGGTGCAGCTGAACAAAAGATGGGAAGGAGTTAACATTTTGGAGAGATCTTAAATTGTTTTTCTGAAAGTTGGATGCAAGTCTCCTGGAAAGACTGAACACCAGTAGATCAGTTCCTACTCCATGTGTCCACTGTGCTGTGTCCCTTCCCTGTGCCTTCCAACTTTCTTGCTAATCTGATCGCTTCCTTAGAGGATGTTGCAGTGGGAGACTGAGAAATGTGTTTTGGAAGATGATAGTTCCATCTTCTCAAAATTTGGAGGAATGACTCTTGAATCGAGGCCGTGCAGAAACCTTTCCTTATTAACAGAAATTTTAAACATCTTACCCGTCTAGTTCTGTACGGTGTGCCTGTGCTGGAGATCACCTGCAGGCCTGGGCTCTAATAAGGAGTTTCCAGCAGCTTGAATTAAACTTTCTTTTGAATTTCAACCGATCTGAGATTTCTCTTGTCTCCACACCTGTGGTACAGTCCATCCTCTGATCTTCCTGGATGCTCGCACGGCTTTTGGTCTCATCCTTTCGCTGCTTCACGTGCTCAGTGACATCCGTATCCAGCGAGTTGGTGTGACCTTGTTACCTGTTGTTTCTGTATGTAGTTGAGTCTCATTTCTTCCTTTTGTTTTCTCCCTTTGTTCCTTTTGTCACTTTGGTGTGGACACGCAACTTTCATCAGACAAAGGCGATGACAGAAATGCAGGGGAGTCTGCTGGAGTCAAATGAGGTACTGATCCTTTATATCTAACTGGTAATACCTGTGTTTTGATAACAGCCCCTTCTGAAATGAAGGGCTGGATATTAAAAAGTCACAAAACCAGAGAATACAAGTAGATACAATCTGGAGCTCTTCTGTCCATGCCTGTTGTCTAACCGCGCACCATATATCCTTCATAATTAGTACCTTTGCTGCTAATTGAGCTGAATTCAAACCTTATCATAAATGCTTCTATCATGAGTCTCTTTATTTTTTTTGTTGCTGTTGTTTTTCCATATCTCGCTGTCTGCTTTGGCTCCCTTTCCCTTACAAGCTTGTTCTCAATTTTTGCCTGCCTTCCCCAAGACCCATAAGTGCGATGTTGCCTTCAAGAAGCTGTCAGTTATTTCATCTGGTGAGAGTTGCCAATACATAAAAATTAAATGCTTCCAAAGATGATTCAGAATCAGCAATTTGTGGGGTTTGTCTCTGACTGCTGTCACCTAAGTGATAGAAGAGGACATGCCAGGTCTTCTGTTTGTGCTGTCAATTAGCTTTACTTACTTCAGACAAATAATTCATCAGGTTACAAACATAGAATTTACTGTTTGTTGGGTTTAGTGGTTAAGCTGACATTAAGTTGTGAAAATGCAATGGTTTTGGTAGATTGTAGTGTTTCTTCACTGACAGTGTAGGGAAGGAAATGCACAGAATTATTGTTAAACCCACTGATCGGATGTCTCGGAAAAGCAAATTTCATATAACTGCCACCAAGCTGAAAATACCTTCTCGGTGATCAAATGTAGGTAAAATGCTAAGTAGGAAGAAAGGAATCAAAGCTGTAACAAAAGGTATCACGTACTGTTTTACACGTTGTACTTAGAGTTAGGTAATGTCAGGCTCTGAAAAAACCCAGCTGCTTAGTCTGCCTTCCTGAGTTTGGGAGAGAGGTCTCCGAGGGATGGGTGGACAATGCAGAGACCTCTGTGTATCCAGTGCCTGCCTGATGAAGGATCCTCAGATTGTAATTAAAGAGTGTGAGGCTTAATTGCACAATGTGTTGCCTTTGAAAGTCTTCGTATTGTGCAACTGCATCACAAAGTCAGCTGTAGTCAGTAGGCTTAAGCTTGCACATGGCACTTCTGTAGGGAAAAAAAACAAGCAAATTGCTGTGCCAGAAATGACAGGGTTTTAGGAGAAGAAAGCCTTGTTTGTTGTTATGTTTCCAAAACATGATGATTGGATCTTGGAAGAGGGGGAGATGGACTAGATAAACCCTCAGTCTGAGGCAGGGGGCTCACTTTTACATTTTTCCTATCGTCATAGGTGCCAAAAACTAACTGACTACATGGAAAAATTATTTGTGCAAAGTAGAAAAAATTATTGAGAACATTTGGGGGGGTTTGTGTTCATTGTATAACAATTTGAAACTCTAAATGTGCTGAACAGTAGCATTTATGGTGTTAGATGTAACTCTTTGGTGCATACCTTGCTCCTGGAGGCTCCAGTTTCTCACTGTGAATGCACTGGGAACCAACTGGCCGTAAGAGAATGTTGTATCATGGCAAAGGTGGTGAGAGTCTTATTTTTCAGTATTTTTCAGTGTAATTGGTGAGGCTGGTTCTCTGTTTCAGCATTAATGTTTTGGCTACTTCAGTTATCTCCTGTTTGCACTGTTTATGCCTGGTTCGCTGTTTGTTATGGCTAATCCAAATCAATGAGGGATTCTTACCAATCTCCCTTGTTTTAAATATTTATACAGGGCTAAGCAAATGAGAAAGTGTGTAAAGTACTCAGTGAGCAAAATAAAGATGGGTTCCCAAGTAAGTATTTAAAAAAAAACAGAACGAAATGAATCGCTAGAGCCTGAAGATTTCTCAGGATGCAAAGCGAGAAGAGAAATGCTAGCAAATGAGGTTCTGTGCTGCCTTGGGGATAACTTGATCTCAGCTAAACCTGACCTTGTTCCTCTGAAGGAACTCCAGAGCTTCCCTGAATTACCTTGGAAACGCAAAATACCTTTGTTTGCTCGAGCTCTTTCTTGATTACCTGGATGTGGTTTTTGTCACCTGCACAAGGGGTACAACTTGATTCCTAACAATTTGTGCACTGGCCTTTAACTTGAATCAATGGAGGTGATTGGCCCTCAATTTGGGAGCGTGTTTGGAAAGGGCTTTTTGGGTGATCTTTTTTTTTTCTTACTGACAGAGAAATGCTCACTCATTTCAGGCTCACGCTGAGGACTCGGTAATGGATCATCACTTCCGCAAACCAGCAAACGACATTACATCCCAGCTGGAGATCAACTTTGGAGACCTCGGCCGCCCCGGACGTGGTGGCAGAGGGGGACGGGGTGGCCGAGGACGTGGTGGCAGGGCCAGCCGTGGAGGCAGAACTGACAAGGTCAGTAGCTACAGCTCTCATCCTCAAGGAGCTTTAATTTCATTTGTTCTCAGGATTTTCGTATAGATAGTTGTAAGTGTCTTCCTTATTTCTGAGGGGGTTGCTCTGACAACAAACACCATGTTTTAAAACCAATTAAACCATCCATTCTTATAAGTTTCCTTTTAAGTAAGTTGCTCTTAGGACAAAAGGATGAATATTTTACCGGTGCTGTTATTAAACAACAAAAAAAGGGAGGGTGGGGAGTAGGTTGAGTTACCAAAAAAGTGTCCATCCTTGTATCTAAACTGGAAAAAAGACTCTTCTGGCCAGATCTGAATGTAGCATGAGATGCTCCTGTTTGTGCCAGAGTAAAACCACGAGTGTGAGAGTGGTCACGGTCTGTGATGTGACCTGTTAGGGGTGAAAGACTGGTTCTACAGCTGCGTGTTATATCTTGAAATTGAGGGATTTAGAGTTTTTGTGTGGAAATAGGACTCCTCCTGGGGTTTTCTTTTTAATCTGCAGTAATATATTTTTCCTCCTCTGGTCCTAAGGAAATGCTCAGGAAAAGCCCTGAGCGGGACTGGGGAGAGAACATGTAAAGTCAAGTATTGCAATGTAGCTACAGGAAAGATTTGATTTAATATGGATCACTTATTCAGCTTAAATGCATCAAAACAAGTTGTTCCTCACTAAAAAACATGCCCAGTCTGTGTGATGTGGGTTTCTTCACATCAACCAGACTTGCTCTTTTTTGTCTCTTCTGGGACACTGACTTTGTGTTCACTTTAAGTTTTAGGCTTATTCATTGGAAAATTCTCTGATGATACTAATACAAGAAAAATCTTGGGAATTGAAATTAAATAGTCATGGTGGTGTTTGCTCTGATTTTTCACTGATGTGACATCTTCATTCTTCAAGAACACTGTCATAAAGTAGAGATAATCTTTTCTGCAGCTTATTTTCTGTTGACTTTATTTTTTTCCTTCCAGTTGGTTAAGGAGTTTGATGTGATCCACACACCCAACCAGGTTGGTGATCTCCCCTGGCGTTTCCCTTACCTGTGGCCAAGGTTCTCCTGCACTGACTTTGGCTTTTTTGGCTTGTTTTCTGCTTTTCTGTAACAAGCAACCAGAGATACTAAAGCTCTAGGCTTAAGGCCCTGCTAATACCTTTTAATTCTAGTTTGGCTAGTTCTGCAGTGCCTTAGTCTTGCCTGTAGGTGCTGATACAACTTTTACTGGAGTGATTTAAATCTATCTCTTGATAGATTAATATGTCTACAAGAGATTCACCTAACCTGTCTCTTCTTGCACTACTTCTCTTCCATGTCCCTCATGGACAAAACAAAGACTATTTTAAAATACTTAATTTCTGCATTTCATCACAGCACTGGTTTTTAGCTGTAGTACAGAAAGCTCAGCTGGGTATTACTGGGGAGATCCTTGGTCCCCATGTCCACCACTGAACAGTGCCAATGTCTCACCCTGCGTGGAAAGACTCGTTAACGGGTGAAGAATTAAAAACACCAAAGGGAAGGGAATAACTCTCTGCTGTTTCTCTTTCAGTCAAGTGCTTCTGCTCCTGATGTAGATGACCCAGAGGCTTTCCCAGCTCTGTCCTAAACTGGATGTCATAAGCCAACCCAGCCCTCGTCGGGCCTTCCTCTCCGAGGCTTGCATGCTTAAGGATCCTAAACAACTAAGAAATTTAAAAAAAAAAAAAAAAGAAAAAAAAAAGAAAAAAAGAGACTGTCATTCATACCATTCACACCTAAAGACTGAATTTTATCTGTTTTGAAAATGAACTTCTCTCGCTACACAGAAGCAACAATATGGTAGTCAGTTTTGTATTTAGAAATGTAATGGTAGCAGGGATGTTTTCATAATTTTTTCAGAGATTATGCATTCTTCATGGATACTTTTTTGTATTGCTGCTTGAAAATATGCGTTTCCAAACTTGAAATATAGGTGTGAACAGTGTGTACCAGTTAAAAGCTTTCACTTCATTTGTGTTTTATTTTGGTTTGGTTTGGTTTTTTTTTTTTTAATTCAGGATTTTAGACGTTTCCTCCCACCACCACCCCCCGAACTACAAATTGGGTTTTAATTATTGCGCACTCTTTCCGTTTCCTTAACTCCTGTTTAGCAGATTTTTATCAGAATATGTGAAGTTTGAATTGGACAGATTGTTAGTGCTGTATGGAATACTAACTCCTGGAGTGTTTTAGTTTTAATGCCTAATTTCAGACTTGGGGAAAAAACGGTCATTTTTCATCTACGTTTGGTAGTTTGTTTAAGCAAAAGCCTTTCTAGAAAATTGATGCCAGATACTTGAAAAAAGGATTGAAAGCACATTGGTTTCTAGTTAAATACCTGTATATTGATCCAGTGATGATGTGGGGATAATTGGTCTTAAAAATTATTGTATTCCACCTTCCAGTCGCCCTTTATACCTTTATTCCCTCACGTGGAACAAGATGTTTTGTTGGCCAAAAAAAAAAAAGATATATTTTAAATTACTAACACTTTTCTTCAAGAGGGACCCTGTAGGTCGGAGTGATCTTTCCCGTTGGTGGAACTGGGAGCTGGGGAAGGCAGGAGCTGCTGCTGTGGAGTCTGACTGGACTCCAGCTGGGATTTGGAAGGGAGCAGCAGAGTCTGACACTCGGAGGACACCGTTCCCCGTGTGTCCCCCAGCGCAGGGGGGTCCCCCGGGGTCTGGCAGGAGATGGGGACATGTCATTCTGCGCGGTACCACAGCATCCCCAACCCTCACACCTCCCCCCCAGAGCTTCCTTCTGCATTTGGGTGGTGTTGGAGACCCCATTTGCTGACAAATGAATGTTTTTTGGGTGGTTTGTTTTTTTTTTTCCCAGAGCACGATTGTAAGAAACCCTTTTCTACCCCCGTAGGTTTAATTTAATCCCTGTGAGCAGCAGGATTTACCACTTCAGGACAGAAAAAAATTTGAGAGAATGACTAATAAAGAAGGTTTCTTAGGGTTTTTATCGGCAGCATTTGTTAGGAGACTAGAAACAGGTTTCTCATTTTATTTAATGTTTTACACTTTGGACAGCTTATAACATATTTGTAGTTTCTTAACGAAGTAGATAGAAAACAAAAGGTAACGCCCTATTTTTTTAAAAGCTGTACAGGACAGGCAAAAAGTGTGGGAGACCTGTGAATAAGAGATACCAGATTCCTTACCTGTGGTGTTTAGCTGGCTTGCTTCATCCGAACTATTTTCTACAAAAGTTGGGGTTGTTTTTGTTGTAAACCACTGTTAATACCATTGGAGTAGACTTTTTGGTGCGCTCACCTCGAGTTTGAAAGCTCCAGGCTGGGAGGAGGAGGCAAGTTTTCAAACAGTTGGATGGCAAAACGTCTTGGGTCGTGTCTCTGGGCAGATCTTCCCCGGGGTGTGGGGGATGTCGAAGGTCCAAGCACCGGATTCTTCCTCTTCCCTCTCCCTTTTGCAGTTTGGTCGACTTGTTGCAGTTCTAGCTTTAGGGACACCTTAAATAATACCATTAAAAAAATGCCTAGATATGCAGAAACACACGGAAAAGCTTTCTCTGTAACATAGACCTTCCTCCCCCTATCCAAACTGGGTATCTGCTGCCGCTTTGCTTCCCACTCAGCTTGTTTTTCCAGCTGACTTTTGGGGTCCTGCTGTCGCTGGGTTTGGTCAGAAGCTTTTCCTTCTGCTGTAGAGCGTTGGAGCAGGTTCCTGAAGGGATTTTTCCAGCCAGCTTTGTATTTGCCATCCGTCCTTCTGCTCTTCCCGTAGATGTAAAACTGCCTCTTTCGGTCCATTTGTGTCAAGAACTAAATCTGTGAACGTCTGATCTTAAAATACTGGTGGGTGTTAACTGAAATAAAGGTTTATTTTCATGCTCTTTTAAAAATGTCATGAAAACACACGGAGATGAAACCACTTAGTTAATAAATAGCATCTCATCTAGGTTCTGCCCCAGGAGGTCCGGTCTGTCCAGGCGTTTCCATCGCCAGGATTGGACTTTGCTTTGGGAAAACCCCTCCCAAATAGCTTAATTACAATTAATGACCTTGCTCATTAGTAACATTAGCTGTCCTCTCGCTTGCTACTTGTGCTGTCACGCCAAATCCAGAGGACTAGACCTTTTAAAAACTGACCAATTTGGAAAAAAAAAAAAAGAGATGGTCAACAGAAAATGCTGGAGAGAAATTGGCTTTGGGGATGTAACGATGGGCAGGTTTGAGCATGAAAGTTCATCTTTTGGATGGAATGATGCTGGGAAAGGACAGAAATTCATCCGAAAACATCTGAAGTGGGTGTCAATTGTGGTGGTTGCAGTCGGGGGAGCTGAGACCACTCTTGCCTGTAACGACTCTGCCTGTGGAGATGGGTTTGCGTCACCGCGCCTCTTGTTTTAATAAATGCAGGACATATGCCTAAAGCTGACCCTTCCACCATTTCCTAACCTCCTTCTTTTCTAAAATTTCACCACAAGGACCACCTCAACTTCATCTTCTGCTCCTTTTCTGTGCTTGGCCTTTACCAGGTCACAGCCAAATGTTGTGTTCTTGCCAGGGGGGAATGGTTCCTTTGCCTTTACTGGGAGACTTCCCAGGTAGGAGTTCTCATCCTTTGGTTCCTTGTCCTACTCTTTGTCTCTTGAGGTTAAATCTTCATGTGAGGAAGAGAAATTGCCACATGGAAACTTATCCAGAGGCTCGAGCAAGGAGAAAATGTGCTTTAGTGTCTGCTGTCTGTATGTTGAAGAGCAATATTTGGAAATAGATTGAATGACAAAATAGTGTAATTTTTTTTGCCTTTTTTTTTTTTGGTTTCTAATTTAGTGGTGTGCAGCTGACTTGTACTGATGTGTCTGTGGTGCCCAGCAGAGTCCTTGTGCCAGGGTGGTTGCCAGATGGGGTACCAAGAGCCTGAAAATGGAGTTGTCTTCACTGTCTCACCCAATTCTGAGCACAACCTTCGCCTTTGGGTGACACCAGGTCAAGGTGGGAGGTGTCTGTCCTTGGGACCGGCTGCTGGACCCAAAAAGCGAAGTGGGAGAGCTGGTATTTTTGGGAAAAAAATGGTGTGAGGGGCCTTGTGAGCTGGGCTGAGGCACGTTTGTGCTGTGCCAGACGAAGCTGTTGGGTTTGGGTCATAGTTACCAATCAATGCGCTTGAGCTGTTTGATCTTCACCCGTGAGATGTTGCCTCAGACGTGTGTCTTCACCAAGAGCTGAGGGAGCTTTATTGTGCGTTCTTCCCTGGGCAGAGGGAAGGTAAATGGGATAGGGGACTGGTTTCACCGGAGTGTTCCAGTTCAACAGTGGGGATCGGCATATTCCCAGTTTGTGTTTGGAAGTGGTATGTGTCAAACTGCAGGGTTTCTGTTTTGGAGGACAAGGTCAAGACTTGCTTCTATCCTTTCTCCTCGGGAAGTGCCTGAAGGTCTGGGTGAGATTGCGTGGCGCTTGGGGGCAGCGATGTGGAGCAGAGTGAGCATGTCAGGACAAGGTGGCCATTTCTATTTACATGCTTCTTCATGAACCTTTAATGGTTCTTCCACCTTTCTCAGACTTGGATGAAATATGCTGAAAGCATCTGCTCTGCACGTAGCTTGTGAGCTGCTGTGAAAAGCTGTTTCCATGTGGAAGTGCATCTTCTGCTGCTGTCCTGTCCAAGCACATTCAGGTCCCAGCTGTGACCTTGAGGCCAGTTTGGAGGTGGCACGGAGGATGTAAATGGGTCCTGGGGTTGAAATTCTATCCCAAGATACAGCTCAAAGCTAAACTTGGAGTCACGGCATGGTTTGGGTTGGAAGGGACCTTCAAGCCCACCCAGTGCCACCCCCTGCCCTGGGCAGGGACACCTCCCACCAGCCCAGGTTGCTCCAAGCCCCCTCCAACCTGCCCTTGAACCCCTCCAGGGATGGGGCAGCCACAGCTTCTCGGGGCAACCTGGGCCAGGCTCTCACCATCTCGGAACTGCTGTGAAGCCCCTTTGCATGTGGTTTTTTTGAGAGTCTGCAGGTCCATAAATCCTTTGAGCTTTGACCCCCCCCCATTGAGTGTGTGAGTGGGAGGGGAGGTGTGGATCTCCTGTGGTGGTACCGTGGTGAGGCAGACAGTGATGTGTCCTCACGAGTGTCTGCATCTCGTTTTTCTCCAGCCATGACACCAGGAGGACCCTGTGGCACATCCTGGGGAGGTGGGTGGGCAATGTCCTGCTCCAGTGCCCCCCCCCAGATCTCTGGGTACCCCCAGTGCTCCTCCCCCCCCCTCTGGGAGCCCTTCTCCCAGAGAAGCGCCTTTTCAGGTGGCCCCAGCTCCAATTGTGGGCTCTGGCTACTCAA
>BJBW01002533.1:102367-113124 GCA_004320125.1 Scolopax mira
GAGGTGATTTCCCAGTGAGGGTGGAGCTGTGGCCCTCATCAAACCAGTAAGTCCTGTGGTGCCTTTGAACTTGGGAGTGCGAGAGGCTGTGGACCTCCTGGAGGGGGGATTTGGTGTAAGAAGGTGGGGAAAAAGCCAACAGAGATGTCCCTAACACAGCACTTGGGTGTTGCTCCTCAAGCAAAAGGCGATGGACGGAGCTTTGTGGGGCAGCCGAGGGCTGTCTCCTCACCAGGTCAGGCACCAGCTCTTCCTGGAGGAGGTGGTGGCATCACAGGAGGGTTTCACCACCAGTTCATGGAGCGAGCTGCGGATGGAGGGCAACCACCTGGTCCTGGGGAGGAGGATGGTCCAGGTAAGTCCAGATCCGGAGTACCTCATTTGAGCAGCAAAACTTCAGCTTTATTATTTTTTAAGACACTTTATTTTGTGGCGTCACCCTTGAGCTTGACTGGAGGAGACAACAGGAAGCAAATTTTGGGTTTCCAAGGCTTTATTTATCTCTGCACGTGCCGTAAACAAAGTCATTACATGTGTAACGCACGCTTCCGACCTGTAATTAGAATGCTTCAATAAATGATGGAAATTCTCCTCCCCAGACCACTTGACTTCCTGCGTCCCTGCCATGCCTGACGTGACCTGGGATGGCCCCGGCCCCGCTGCCACCCTGTCCCTTGGTGACCACGTGGGCTGGGGACAATGGGGTGAGGAATGTCACCTCTGAAGTTCAGCAGCGGTGGCTGCTGGCGTCCCTGTGGCTCCCTGGCCGACAGCTGTGCACATCTGGAGGAACAACAATGCCCTCGTGGCCTGTGGCTGTGCACATCTGGAGGAGCAACGACGCTCTTGTGGCCAACAGCTCTTCACATCTGGAGGAGCAAGGAGGTCCCTTGGGCCATTGGCTGTGCATATCTGCAAGAGCAAGGATGCCCTTGTGGCCAACAGCTGTGCACATCTGGGGGAGAAAGGATGTCCCTGGTGCTCTGTGGGCAACAGCTGTGTACATCTGGAGGAGCAAAGGTGCCCCTTGGTCCATTGGTGGTGCACATCTGGAAAAGCAGGGATGCCCTTGTGGCTCCTTGGCCAACAGCTGTGCACATCTGGAGGAGCGAGGGCTGCAGCTGTGGTCCTGCTGGGGCTACCATGATGACATCTGGCCCTGGAGTAACATCTCTGATTCCTGGGGTGACCTGAGTTGGGACTGAGGTAGCCCGGGCTGCCTGAGGGCACCTTATTAATTAACCTCTCCAAAGGCCTGCTCGTTCCCACCGTCGTCCCACATCTTCCCATCTTTCATTCCAGCTGGAGGTGCCGCATTGACGAGGAGCCACTCTGTTGTACAAGTGACAAGTAAAGTGTCACTTGCAGCGCTGGAGAAGTTGGTGAGTGGGGTGGCTTCTGTCACTTGAAGGTGTCACGTGCAAGTTACTGGACTGGCTCAACTGGACTGAAATAATTTACTTAAAAGTGCAAAAATAATAAAAAATGATGAGGCCAGGGTGACGTCACCCCAGGGGCCTACCTGGCGAAAGAGCTGCTGTTCAATTTCACCACGTCCAAAGTGAGATTCCCTTCGTAGGGCATGAGAAATGTTGTGGGGAAGATGGAGAGCAGGTCGCCCTCGAGTTCGGGGTGGTCTCTGGTCACCGGTGGTGGGTACGTGGTGACGGGGTTGGCAATGTACTCGGAAACGCTCTGCGTCTGCTCCGACACCTCCACCACCATCCTCTTGTAGAGGTCAGGGAGCTGCTGCTCATATGGGTCACCCTCTGTGTCCCCCTCGTACTCCTGCCCCGAGCCGCTCGCCAGTGGCCAGTGGCCACCTCCCTGCTGGCCGGTTCCCAAGAGGAGCTGGTCCCGGAGGCCTGGGGGGTCTCCCTTCACGAAGGCTTCCTCTACCTGGGTTGTTTCGGGTTCTTCAAAGCTGCTGGTGCTGAGGAACAGGCTGGAGGGCGAGCTCAGCTCAGCCTGCAGAGGGGGCAGGGACAATTAATGATTGATACTCTAATTACATGATGACACCCACCCCCGGAACGCGGGCATCCCCCTGTGCAGCAGCTGAAGCTGCCGAGAGGGACAGATCTCTGTTTTTTCTGGCATTTTGTTCGTTCTATGCATCCTACAGCCTGAAATGGTAGGAGAACAGAGCTTCCCCAAGCCTCGTAAAACATAAATCTAAAAATCTACGAGAACAGAGTTTATCCCACCCTGGAGGCCGCTGGCTTTGCTGCATTTGGAGATGACTGACTATTATGGCTCAAATTGTTATTTTTTTTTTCCTATTTCCCTCCTCCCTTTTTTTTTTTATGGTGGTGGGATTGGAAGGGGGAAAAAAAAAGTACACTTCACCTTCGTAGACTCATAGTTCTTGGCCCAGGTGGCATTGGCAGGGTCGGGAATGGCTTTGTCCTGCCACTGTGGCACAAGCGCCGAGAGGAGCGAGTGCAACCTGCAGGTTAAACAAATAACTGCTATATAAAGCTGTATTTTAGGCTCGGGGGGGGTTTTCTTACTGTCATTTGTACTTCAAAACCTTTGTTGAGAACAATCCTCGCCGTTCCCCAAGGTCTTCCTGGAAGGAGGTGACCGTCTCACCTAACAACAGTTCCCAGACAGGTGGATCTACTCACACTTTTCGAGCTGGAGGCGTGGAGCAGACACAGGTGGAGAAGACGAAGAAGCTGCAGGTGAGCACGACAACCACCCACTCCCCAGGACCTGAAATACAGAGCACCCATCGTTCATTTTTTTTTTTTTTTTGGTAAAAAAGTCATAACTTAAATATGCTAGCTCAAGTTGGACAATAGTGGTGGCCTGACCAGTGTTGGCACTCATGAAATGTACCCACGTTTTGGGGGGATTTGGGTGGGCTTTTGGGGACAACGGGACTTTATAATATAAAGATAGCTGTCGATGTCTCCTGAGATACAGCCCACAACCCAAACCAGCCCATTGCTGATCTCTTCCAGCTGGGAACCAAATACCGACAGAGGAGCAGAGGACATAGACTCGGGGTGGGGCGTATTTAGAAGGAAAAATCTTAAAAGAAAATAAAATAATAATTCATGTACTTTTAAGGAGCTCTTGGCAACTTGGCTGTTCCTCAGTGACCACCTTGGCTTTGTGGTGCTGCCACTGTCTGCATAAAATGCAACCGTGGCAAATCCAGATTTTATACCAAGAAACCTTGTTCTTTCAGCTTCTCTGGGTTTCTTTAATTTCTCTCCTGCTCTCCCTCTCCTTGAATTTCTCCCATGGCCCCTGAGAGGAACCTGCCTCCCACCCTGCGGAGGTGAATTTCCTCTCGCGTGGGACTCGGGAGCTGGAAGCTGTTGTTGGGGCTCTTTGCTGGGGAGGTAACGCAGCAAAAACAAATGTTCTGACAACGCTTGGGCTTGGACACGTTTTATCACCTCCCTTCTCGGGGTTTAATGATCATTTGTCTTGCTCTGGGCTCCCAAAGCGTTTGATGGAAGCAATCTGTCCTGTCTCGGTCTCCACCAGACACCTACCATAGATGGCCGGGGCTTCCTCCTGGTTCTTGTTCTGCAGGTAGAGGTGGTGGTGGTACCCCGTGATGCAGCCCCTCTGCTGGTGGGCAGGGACGGGCGCCCACGAAACCAGGAGGCCATTCTCCTGCCGTGTTGCTAATGCCTGGGGCCCAGCTGAGGGTGCTGCAGGACATGGGAGCGACTGTTACGAGCTGAGTTTAAGCCTGGCTTAAAAATAGCTGGAAGAGTGTTGCTGGGATTTACCTTCTGCGCTTGAGTGTCCCCTCACGGATGCCCCTTGCCCAGCTCTGTCCCCATAGAGGGCAAACACGCTGATCTGGTAGCACGCGTTACCTTTTATGTGCTCTAAATGAAGAAATTTTTAAAAAGGGGATGGTTACGAGCTTTGACAGTCATGGCTAAGGTCAATCTTAGATGAATATTCTAATTATTGACACGTGTTTCAAAAAGAAGGAAAAAATGTTTCTCTGTGATCCATGGAGCTTGGCAGAGCATCACTGTGCATTCAGCAAGTGATGTTGGCCCTCGGAGGGGTGAAATCCTTTTGTTTCTCGTGAAGCAGCAGTTGCTGGCAGCCCTGTGCCTTCCCGAGGAAACCCAGGGCCACGGTGCCCTCCAGGAGAGGGGAGGAGGTGAATGTTGTTGCCCAGCTCAATGCTCTAAGCTGTGAGGTGCAGGGATCACAGGATGGTTTGGGTTGGAAGGGACCTCAAAGCCCCCCCAGTGCCACCCCATGCCCTGGGCAGGGACACCTCCCATCAGACCAGGTTGCTCCAAGCCCCCTCCAACCTGCCCTTGAACCCCTCCAGGGATGGGGCAGCCACAGCTTCTCGGGGCAACCTCCTACACAGAGAACTTTAAATGCCATTGTTTCTTATGCTGAATTAGTGAAAAGTAGAATTTGACTTGGTCCTTAAAAAGCTTTCAAAATAAGAAGGCTCCCTGAGGTGGTGGTTACCTGTGATGACTGTGGAGAGGTTGGACGCAGGCAGCTTCACCCAGGTGGGATGGGGCTCCAGGCCCGTGTCCTTCCCCAGCTCTGCCCACTCTACCACGTACCCCCCGAGTGGTGATGCCACCAGGCCTGCAGGTGGCTTCCAGCTGACCAGGATGCTGCTGTTTCCCATGGCCATGGCAGAGACCTCCTGAGGAGGAGGTAGACCTTACAGGGGAGAAAGACCAACCAAAGAGAAAAGACACTGTCAGCACAAACTTGCCTTAACGTCTGGTGGGCTCAGCAAGTCTGATATATGGCTTTTACTGTGTCTCACCCAGTTTGGCATCACAGCATGTCTAAAGATAAACTGCCATTGAAAAAAACCAAAAAGGTCCTTATGCAAAGGTCATGTCTCTACTGGTAGGAACAGAGACACATTCTTGGCTTGTCTCATGGTGCAGCAGCTTGAACGTGCCTAGCTTTGTTTGTCCATGCCACCCCTGAGCCCTGAGAAGATGGTGATGGAGCCAGAAACACGCATTGTCTCCACAAGGCCAAAGCCCTTCTTTTGGCAGCCAGGGCCAGCTGACTCTTTCTTGCAGGAGAAAACATTGGGAGAGTCACCAAATCTTCCTTGGCAGTATAAACCCACCAAGTTTTCTTTCATGACAGATTTTTCTAACAAATGCAATTGAACTGAGCCCACAAAGCAGTTCTTGTCCTCCTGCTTCTAAATAATCAGGTATTGGTGATGTTTCCACACCGTCCTGGCTCTACCTAATGAAGGGCTCATGTGCCCGATGTCACCTGCAAGCTGAGGAGCTGCACATCTACCTCCAAAGGAGGAGAGCATCCCATCGATGGGGATGCTCCAGGACAAGCTGGAATGCTCTGTCCCTGGTTCCCTGAGGTTACAGACAGACAAGCAAGCAGAGAACTGCCTCTTCAAATGAACCACCCCAGAGCCTGGGGCCCTGCGGTCCCATGGGAGCCCCACAGGAAATTTGGGGCTGGGCCCCTTTAGGGAGCGCTTGTTAATTTTGCCTCGCGTGCAATTTCACAGGAGATAAAACTTGTGCCACTTCCCCTCACCAACATCTGCCCTTCGGTCCTACTGCCTCTCTCATGCAAAAAAACAACCAACAACAACCAAGAAACACAACCCCAAAAGTGCTTTTTGTGGTCACGGTGCATTTCTGCTGTGTCAGGTCCCTGGGTGGCTGGTGCTGAGGTTCATGCCTGCGTCGGCAGAAGGGGTTGAGGTGAAGCTGCAGCAGTACCAATGTGGGGCAACTTAAGGAGTTATGAAATTGCACCACGTGGAAAACAGGACCTGCAGGTCCCCAAAGGTTGGTTGAGATGGACCTCGATGAACCCAAGGTGGTGAGAACTCAACGCTTCCGTGGTGTGTAGCACAAAGCAGGGCATTGGAGTTATCTCCAGTAGTCCAAATGCAGCAGAAGACCTTACCCTGAGTGCCCAGGCTGGTGATGATGGATGCAGGGGGGGACCTTCCTCTTGAGTTCTCAGCAGTGACCGTGATCTTGTAGCCCACCCTCGGCATGTCTCGGGTATAGCTGGTGTGGTTGGTGATATCTTCTATTGTTGGGGACCTCTGCTGACCCCGGGCTTTGAAGGTCACCCTGTAGTGCAGGATTCTTCCTCCGGCCTCTGACCTGCTCAAAGCCTGCGAGGAAAGCCCATTTGTTACTCTTTTCTTCATCAGATGAGCAAAACCCACATGAAGGTGGTGGTACCAAACTGGAGCTCAGCTTCAGAGCATCTTCCTCACCCAGGTGCTCACCCGCCCCAGCTTCCACTCAAAGGTAACTTTTTCCTCTTCCTTTTCTATTTTGATAGTAACAAGGTTATTTGCAGCCACAGCTTTACCTGCTGGACCATATCATGTACCAGTTGATGTTCTCTGGGAACCAGTGATTAGTTTTTACTTTATCATAGAATCAGAGAATGGTTTGAGTTGGAAGGGACCTTAAAGATCTTTGAGTTCCCATCCCCTGCTCTGGGCAGGGACACCTCCCACCAGGGCTCAAAGCCCCCTCTAGCCTGCCCTTGAACCCCTCCAGGGATGGGGCAGCCACAGTTCCTCTGGGAAACCTGGGCCAGGCTCTCACCACCCTCACAGCAAAGAATTTTTCCTTTCCTTTCTTCTCCTTTTAAAAGCTGGAGGAAACAAGCAGCGCTACAGAGGTTGCTCCTGCGTTGAGATCGCCTGCTTCTGTAAAACTTTACTTTTATATCTTGTTTTAAACTAACTTAAGATCTGTTGGCCTAATTTAGAGCTAACATGCTGTAAATGTGGCGTAGTTTTCACATCAGTGCCAACCTAGGAATGCATGTCCGTAGAAGAATGCGTACTTTTATTGCTAAAAAAAAAAGTTTGGTTGTTATCCCAAAGGAACCTGATGTCCTTGCTGCAGAATTTCCCTTTTCCACCGTGATTTTGCACGTTTGTGTATGATCTGTACCATCTAACAGCCTGTTCTGATTTTCCCCTCTGATTTTGCAGCTGCCCAGGGTGGTGCGAGAGCCCTGGCAGAGGCTGCCCAGAGAGGTGGTGGAGTCTCCTTCTCTGGACACCTTCCTGTGGGACCTGCTCTGGGTGGCCCTGCTCTGGTAGGGGTTGGAGGAGATGATCTCCAGGGGTCCCTTCCCACCCCATAACAATCTGTGACTCTGCCTGGAGTCTGGAATCAAGCCGTGCTTTTCACAAGGAGAGATAAATGAGCAATTTTTTTTTAAACTGGGTAAAATCCCAATTTTTTTTTTTTTTTTTAACTTAAAGCCCTGCTAACAAATTATTTAAATTCAAGCATGTAGGTTCCCTGTCTCGGAGCCATCAGGGCTGTGCTGTCCCCTCTGACACCTCCGGCTGGTTTTTCCACCCTGGGGTGTCTGCAGTTGTACTCTCAGTTTCATGGTTTCCTGCAGTTCCTATGCACCCACTTCATTGTGTTGGGCGGTTTGGGGTTTGGGTTTTTACTTTTTTTTTTTTTTTTGAAAAAAGCCCTACTTTTACAAACAGGAAAATGTTTGCAGTTTTACACTGGCTTTGGCGGCAGCTCAGGGCAAAGGCAGTGCTGAAACCGCTCTGAAAACCTGCTGGGATTAAACTGGTGACACTTTCCTTGGGTGAAAATAGGTGAAAATACGGAAATAAGAGTGGTACGTTGTGCTGAGTCTGAGCCTTTTGCTTTGTAGTTGTCGTGCAAACTCTTTTTTAAAAAATAACAGTAATAATAATAAAAAAAAATCAATGTATGGCACCCGATTTATGAATGGTGCTGCAGGAAGTCTGCTCCGATACAGAAAGTGTCACCCCTAAGTTAAAGGGCTTAAGGTTAAACGTCTTCAAAGCCACAAGGGCTGGAGTCACAAAAATCACATGAGAATTTTTGCTTTCACTTAACAGCCCGTCGGCGTGGGGAGGAGAGAGAGCGGTGATGGGAAGGTCACAGCAAACTGGAAGCCAAAGGTAATTTAGGCTTTAAAAAAAAAATTACTTAAAATACTCCATCCCCCCACCCCCCCCAAAAAAAAAAAAAGAATAATATTAATAATTGTATTGGCTTCAAAATAAAAGCAGCACAGCAAAATGCCCCACAATCCTGGACCTGGCTTTTAAGTGCTGGGTGGGCAATACTGAAGGAACTCAACCCCCGGCACCAGTAACGGGGCTTGGTTTCACTGGGGATATTGGGAGGGCAGACCTGGCCGAAGCCTTTGGCCCTGAGCTGGGGGGTAAGGTGGAATTTTTACCCTACAGCCGGGTTTTAATTTGAATTCTTTTCTTGAGGTTTCCCTTGCCGGGTCTCAGCCCGTGGGAGCCCATGCTCAGCAGACCCAAACCACCAGGTTTGTTCTGGGCTCCCCAGTTTCAGGTCAGCAGATTTACTGCTGGCAAACCCTGTCGTGTGTGTTTGCCCATCCCCTGCTTCACACCCCTGCAGAAACCAACTTCCTCCTGCATGACTGGGCATCACGAGCCTCATCCCACCATCCATCCACACAGCGGGGACACGGGCAAGACCCTTCCCGTTGCCCAAACTACAGGCAGCTTTTCCATTTTTGAGGGTTTGGTCACCTTAAAGGGCTATTAAAACAAATTGCCTATTCCTCATCGTTCTGTCCTTCATATAAGCAAAACACAGCAGAACCACTCCTGAAGGAAGCACTGCAGAAGGTGCCTGCCTATGGAGAACATGGGCCATGGTGTCCTCCTGGCCTCCCAGAACTCTTCTCCTGACTGCCTGTGGCAACCATGGCAACCAGCAACCTGGTGGAGAAGCAGGAGTGGGAGATATTAATTAGGAAACAAATTAGGAAGCCTGTGAGGTTGCTATCTTTGGAGATACCACCAGGGACACCAGTTGCCTTGTGGAAAGGGGGAGGGAAGGTGTTTCTCTGCAGGGTGGTAACTGAGCTGTGATGCCTCTGTTTCTCTTCGCTGTTGTGATGTCCTGGGAATGTGTTATATTTCCAGTGTGACAGAATATATGGGAATAAAAGGGAAATTGTAGTCAGAAAAGATCTGATGAGGCCCTGACAAACCTTGGGTACCGGAGCTGGTCTGTGTCCCCATCACCCATGTTAGGGGGGATCTGATCAATGCTTACAAATACTTAAAGGGTGGGTATCAGGAGGACGGGGCCGGTCTTTTCTCATTGGTGCCCAGGGACAGGACAAGAGGAAATGGGCACAACCTTGAGTATAAGAAGTATCACCTAAATACAAGGAGGAACTTCTTTACTGTGAGAGTGGTGGTGCGCTGGCAGAGGCTGCCCAGGGAGGTGGTGGAGTCTCCTTCTCTGGAGACATTCAAAACCCACCTGGACACGTTCCTGTGGGACCTGCTCTGGGTAGACCCGCTCCGGCGGGGGGTGGGGGGGGGTTCATCTCATCTGTTCAAGTTTCACCTAAACAACTCACCTTCCAAAAAAGAGAGATTTTCTGCTTTTGGTTGTCCATGTCCTGCTGTCGGTACCAGACGTCCAGGAGCCCGGTGGGCACTGGAATGGAAAGAAAAGGGTGAGTAGAATTAATGGCTGCATTTTGAAGCCCACAGACAAGATGAACAGGCAGAGGAGGTAAAAGTCTTGGGACAATTAATATACAAGATTTAAAAAGATCTCTGAAATGGTGCGATATGTAATAGAGTGTATTTGCTGTTGTAGCTGGAGTCTGACTGTGCTGATGGTGGAGCTCATGAAGAGAACAAGCCAAAACACCTGAGAGAAGGTTTTGCTCTGCTGGTGAGTTTATCCTGTACTCAGGAATCAGGGGGGCTCCCAAGCAAACACATGAAAGCCACACTCTTGGCTCTCATCTTTCATAAAAGTTGAGGCTAATTAAGGTCCCTTGGGTTTGGCTGCATCAATCCTAAAGCAACGGGCAGCCCCAGGTGAGGGCGTTTGTAGGATCTGTAGGATCTCACTGTCTGGCTCTAGGCAATGATTGTCTTGAACAGGTACCTCATCAGAGGAAGCTTAAATCCCCCATTCTTTCCACGCTGCTTCTCCCAGTCACAGAGTGACTGGAAACCCTTGATGTTTTGAATAAACCTCCCAAAATAACACGAAAGCAAACTTCTGTCTGCAGAAACATGTCAGCAATGTGCTCCCACAGCTCAGAAGCAGAGACATGAAGAGAAAGCCCATATGAGGTAACGAAGCTTGGTTCCTCGAGGTCCCTGACCAAAATAAACCCATCAAATTCAAACACTAATTGCTACTAATAACCTGAGCAGCAGGCAGCTGCCGTTGGACAGCCCCAGCTGGAGAGGGGCCGCCTGCTATTTGCTAAGTTCAAAGAGAGAACAAAAATAATCCTCAGTGGCAGCAACCTTAAGAGCTATTTGTCCTGTATTAACTGCAAATGGTCACTGGAGTAGAAAGAAGAAGCGGGATGGACAGAAGAAATGACTGGGACACACTCGCTGTGAGCGAGGGAGGAAGGGGCAGGGTCGAAGCAGGAAAAAATAAAATATGGGATTGTATCTCTTGGCCTCCAGCCCAGATTTTAAAGTTCATTTCACACCCGAACCACACGAATGAGCTGGGGAAAAAAAAAAAAAAAAAGTGTTTGCTTACGAACAGTGATCATATAAAGAAAGCTTTGTGGCAGGTCAGGCTTAGAGACACAGGGATAAAAATTATCTCATTGAAAAGGTATTCTCCTGGATTTGTGAAAGGCCAAGCTCATGAGTAGAATCATAGAATCACAGAATGGTTTGGGTTGGAAAGGACCTTGAAAATCATCTCATTCCACCCCCTGCCCTGGGCAGGGACACC